>JABSSZ010000627.1:0-13774 GCA_013755755.1 Fusarium sp. NRRL 25184 | reverse complement strand
TTTTGTGCTTGACAATAAAAAATTCCACTGCACTACAAGCATTAACCCCGAAGAGTCACCGTGGACTGATTGTTCTAGTCTATTTCGTAGTCTTGTATCCCCAGAGCCTTTTACGTTCTGAAGCCCACCACTGAGCCACAGCATCAGCTTGTCCAACCCATTGCGACGCTTCCTCGCCATAGAGGCTTCTCACATCACCAACTAATTGTTCCATTGACCATTTCTCAAGAGGCTTAAGCTCGAGCGGGTCGTTCTTCAAGTCGGTGAATCTCCACTGAGATGCACGGTCAAGAGGTATGACAAGCCTCCAGGGCGCATCTGCGGACGTCACTGAGAGCATACTCGCGCCGCTGTTGATGGCGCCAAAGTTCCATGCACGACGGCCGTTCCAAGAGCTTTTATATGGCCGGATGAGCGATTGTCCTTCATAATCGTGAAGGAGGTCAGATGCTACGGCCATGTCCTTGCGGTTAAGCGAGCCGGTGTTAATGAGCATGTCCAAGATCGTGGGAAGAATGGTGATTGAAGTTGCATTCGCTTCGTACTGCACGCGAGGGATATGAGGATGCCTGAACGTGATGGGCACACGAAAGTTGCTGACATGGCCATTCTTGTAGGTTCCGGTCCTGGTGGTGATATCCTCTTTGAATGCCTGCCCATGGTCTCCGACAAGGACCACAAGAGTCTCGTTGGCAATGCCGTGTAGTTCGAATAACTGCAGAAGCTCACCGAGCCATGCATCCTGGAACCTCACAGTATTCAAGTAGCTGTTGAAGTCCCTATGCCATCCCATATTCCCTTGTGTATTCACATATTCGATCTTTTTGGAATCACGAGGTAGTCCCCAAGGGTGATGGGTTGTGCTAGTGAAATGGGAAAAGAACATTCTCTTCTTCTCCCGTTGCACTTTCTCAATGAGCTCTCGTACGTGAGTCTTTAAAGTTGTTTCAGGGTATCCAAAATAGTTGATTTCTTCCAAACCGGACCGTGCCTTAGCTCTTTGTTCCAAGACATCCTTAGCTACGATCTCTTCGAAACCCATCTCATTGTTGAATATGTCCTGGCGATCATACTTGTCTGTTATAGATTGAAAGAAAGCTGTGAGCCATTTCTGCTCCAGAAAGTCGTTCGAAGCCGCCTTAGCCCCCTTATTCTGATTGAAGAGATGTAGGATTTGTGAGATGCAAGGTTGGTAACTCTGCGCTTCAGATTCTTGAAAGCTGTCGACAGGCATAGGCCAGACTCCACAGTGAGTCGCAGCCAAGCTCTTGAACGAAAGAGAAGCGGCAGTGAAACCACCTATGACGTTGATGCCACCGTAACCATCCTGCGTTGTGTCATTCCACTCTGGTATTAGTACTTTGGTGTGATCCGAACCATTTGTTCTCTTCCAGCAGCCCGCTTTTCCAGTGATCTTTTCCGCCACTGGAGTTAGTTGGGATAAAAGCGCATTAATATCATCACCACCTCTTTGTCCCTTATGAGTGTCCAGGATGATGTTGTGAATGTCTGACCCCTGTTGTAGGGGAAATAGCTCCTCTCTAGTGCTTTCCAGCATGATCAGAGCAATGTGCTTGATCTTGACTGTCCCATTCCTAAATGAATCACTAAGGATGTCCAAAATTCCTTCATCCTGATTGGTGATCCGAAGTGGGTCGTTCACTGGATTGTAGAACATACCATCGACCTTTGTTTCGTGACAGACACGACCAGTGCCACCACCATCCCCTACCTCTCTATCCACTTGGTTCGAATGATTTGATGATAGCCATTTGCAAAATCCAGCAGGAGGTGCCTCCGGTAACCAAGTCGGTAGACGGTCTCGATACATCTGGGCCAGAATGCTGTTATCACCCGGTGCCCATCCTTTGAAGTACCCTTTGGGCTTTTCCCAGTTCGTCGTATGGATAAGTTGCGGAAAGGGCCAGGGATTCCTGTTTAAAGTATAGCGATTGGCCTGGCTGTCACTTTGCGAGCCGATCATCTGCAGCATCGTGATGGGTAGGCTCGCCGACATTTGAGAATATGGTGAGGATGGGCGGAGACTGGCCGTCAAGGCTAAGTAGAGGAATATGGCCAGGGCCAGAATCTTTGGGTATCTGCGCGAGCTCCCAGTATTGGCCTGGGGCGGTAGGTCAAGATAGACCTTCCCATGGCTGTTACCGGTTTGGGAATTGATGAAACTCTGATAGTCATACGCGTCCTCGACACTGTGACAACCACGACGGCGTTTGCACATGTTCCAGATCTGCAGGGCTTTCAGAGCTATAAGTTAGCTTTTGCGGGAGATTATGTGGAGTCATGGATACTTACCTCGCAGCAATGGCGCCGTAAGCATGCTCAGAGACCTGCCAGCATACTGGTACAGATACGTCTGGGAAAACCACGAGATACCTAAAATGAGAACTACACAAACAATAGCGGAATTGGATCCACTGAGCAAAAGTTTGATGCCATCCTTATCGCGAACATATCTCTGTGCATTTGTCCACGTAACCTCGGTGCCAGTCTCGTAATAAAATGTTGCATGGAAAGCTGTTGCGACGAGCAGGATGAGCCTGATAGTTCATAAGCATTCAATTAAAGGTAATTTTAGACGTTTACCACATACGAGAAAGTACAGCCTAACAAACGGCTTATGTAGGTGATGGTGGTCCTTTTCCGGGACAGGAATAGTCGTGACAGACATATAACCACTATGTCGGGAACTAGAACCGATGGCAGGAAGAGTATGAGGGCAACGTGCGGCACAGTTCCAACATATGTATATAGGTGAATCAGTTTGGACAGGCACGTGCAGAAAACGATGATGGAGAAGCTGAGTGAGACAACCATCATAGCTGCACAAGACGGTCTTAACGAAGTGCGCTAGGGATTTGTAACATGGGAAACAATATATCGTAGTTGTAGTGCCATTCAAGAGTGCATGGAAGTCTTGTAAAGAAAAGCCACCGTGCTGTTATATCGCTAGTACATTTGTATGTTGGCTGATAGCTCCTGAATGGCTTCTCGGGGCTATTTGTATGTACATACAATGCACACATTACAAGCCCTTCTCAAGGTCATTGCAAGAGTGGAGTCTTCTACTTCCCTAGCTCTATTTCCATTGGCCAAAATGCCATGATACGCTTGGCTTCCCATAAACATTATTTCCGGCCGCACTTTGCTTGGTGTTGAATTTTGGACCAAGCCTTAACTGCACATTCATGGCTCTTTCCCGCAGCTCGATCGCTTGAAAGCTCTCTGATGCCAGTCTGGGTTGATAACATTCTGGCAATTCTGAACACTTTCTGAAAACATAATAAAGCTGAAGGTTACATTTCGCGGAAGTAGCTTGGATTTCAATATCGCATGGTAAAGCTGTTCAGCATGGGCTTCTTCAAGGGAATTCATGCCCGTAGCGTCAACCATGAAACCACATATACTCTGATTCTTAAAAGATGAGTACTCGTTGTTGAACTGATCCCAAAAAGAACTTTCTTGGCCTCCTGACGCTTCAAATAAGCCATGCGCAAGTGCTATTATGTGGTCAGCTTGCGCGTGATCGACTGATTCCGGATCCGGCCCGTCATCTTTCTCAAAGAATGTTCGTAGCATGGATGCCTCATCTCGTGCCAATAGCTCTCTAGCTTCTTTCCCATTGTAATCAGGATATAGACTTAGCGCCAAGATCTGAAGATATAAGCAAAACTTAGATACAGTCGACCTATCGGCTTCCTGAAAGGGTACGGATGTGAGTTGCTCTGGAGCTTCGATACCATACTGCACAGTACTCAAGGATTGCCTGGAATTGTACATACCTTCAAATTTTCCCTGAGCGCGACCCATTGATCCATCATCTTATCGGCGTGTTCTTTTAGTGCTTGTTTCTCAATCGACGTTAAGCTCGTGCGATCCATGACTTAGTATAGGTGCACCAGGACATCGCTCGCACCAGAAGAGGTTGGTAGTCTTTTGAGCTTATCCTGAGGCGAGTCGAATCCAAAATGAGTTGCATTACTTTTAGTTTCAAGATTAGCCATCTGTCGGATTTCTGCCGGGGAAGCCCGTATGCAGCAGCCTGACTATCCGCGTCTTCTCCTTTTCTTCTGCATAGCAACACACATGGTGACCGACTACCTCAAGACTCATCATCATTAGCATCATTACCATAGACCTCTATCTCAGTCGTCGCCGCATAGTCTGCCTGTCTGTCTATCTGTACAGTATCGATGAGGGGACTAGTTCCACGTCTGTTAATACCCAGCAAGGTTGAATATGGACTTTAGGTAATGTGGATATAGTTTGACTAACGTGTGGCACAACAGGGGCGTAAGGAGCGGAGGACGAAAATAAGAAAATGAATGCAAGCATTAGTGACTAGTGCTTTTTCGGCCAAACCAAGTCGCCAGGCGAGAGTCATGGAAAGACTATCCAGGGAAGACAAGACAGGAATGGCCGTTGAGTCGGGCAAGATAACTTCCTTACTCGAAATTAATAGCAGCTGGCATACTGTACAGTACCTTGCAAGTGCACACTTTGACTTTTTAATGGTGACAATATAGTCCGAATGCGACCTCTGACGACCTTCCAGCCTGATACGGCCGAATACATCTCTCCGTTGATTTCACCTCTTCGCTTACGTGACGTGTCTCGTATTCCTTCTTCATATGATTAGATCTAAACCTTATAAGAGATGAAATTGAGGGCTTTGCTAGTGACAGCATTGACGCAAGGCTGTTTCTAAAGCATCGGCTTACAACCCGAGCATATTCAATGCCAACTTTATAGCTGGTCCTTGTAGCCCATTCTCTACGGATTCATCCAGCCATTTCAAATATCCAACTTGAAAATATGGTCGACAAGCTTGGGATCGAGGATTCTAGAGTGACATGGCACACAGCAACAATCCGCCACAAAACTTACCATTACATGAAAGCCGACCCGGATAACGAACCCCTCGCGACAATTATCCTTCTGCATGGATTTCCTGATTTGGCATTCGGCTGGCGGTATCAGATTCCCTGTCTGCAATCCCATGGATATCAGATTATCGCGCCAGACATGCTCGGTTTCGGCCTTACCAGCGCCCCTTGTCAGCCAAGCTCGTACGCCTTGAGGAGCATCGCCGAGGACATCAGAGACCTGGCAAATCTTGTCGCTAAAGATAAAAAAATTATCCTCGGCGGACACGACTGGGGCGGCTCTGTGGTTTCCCGACCTGGTCCAGGGTATTTTTAGCGTCGGCACTCCGTTCATCCCGCCCTCGCGCATCTATCGTTCGCTCGATGACGTCACGCAACGCGAGGGCATGAAGAGCTTGAGGTATCAGCTACAGTTCCAAGGCGCGCTGATTGATAAAGAGATAACGGATGAAACAAAGATCCGGCAATTTCTTAATGCAATGTTTGGCGCGAAGGGTCCAGAAGATGAAGTTGGCTTCCATGCCGCAGAAGGCATCCTGTTTCACAACCTACCCAAATTGAACCAATCCCAATTGCTGTCGAACGTTGAGATGGATTATTACGTCTCTAGATATTCTCTACAAGGACAGGCTAAACTTGAAGGACCACTCCGCTGGTATCGCACACGGGCACACAACTACCTCGACGAGTTACGGCTCTTACTGAAGCCCCTCGAATTCTCAATGCCAGCATTGTTCCTAGCTGTCACCCGGGACGAAGTGTTACCGTCAAGCATGTCTGAAGACATGGATCAATACTTTGAAAACCTGACTCGCAGAGAGGTGGATGCGTCTCACTGGGTACTATGGGAATCGCCTACCAAGGTCAATGAGCAGATACTAGCGTGGCTAGATATGGTGGTACAGCGCAAATCATAGGTGCCCTGCTATATACCAAAGAATCTTTATAGGCGCGCGTATTGGCTATTATAAACGAGTCATTCGACCTGACTGTGCGTTGCGAAGGGGACTGGTCCATTTGAGTGTTGGGCAGGCTCCAGAATTTAAATTAATGTGTGAGAATTGCTGGCTTATGTAGACGAGCTGCGAGGTTTATACTAGCATGGCTACCTACTAGTACTGCTGGCCGCAACGTTGCACCAAATGATATCCTAGGCCGACTCGAGGCTAACTCATTTCGACATGCAATCATCTCGTCTTCCCGATTGCAGGTTGAATAATAAATGTCTGGTATACCTAACATCTCGTATGGTACTCAACTGGGCTCCTTAGTGGGTTTCTCGATAGCATTAGAAATAACTTATGTAACTATTCAATTATTTCAAGCTTTTTACCATATAGCTTGAATTATCGTCCTCGAAACAGCGATTAGCTCGTAGGATGAAATAACCCTATTCATGTTTTTTCCCTTAGCTTGCCTCATATCCAAAACTTGATCAAATGAGATTCTTCTGCTTCAGTTCATACACTACACTTATTCTAGCAATTTCGCTACATCAACGCGAGGCTGTATTCGCTTATCAATTGAGTATGCACCCTAAACTGAAGGTTGCATATGAAAGTCACTTGGGCGGACTTTAGGTTTATTTCTTACCCCATCCACGAACATCTAGATCGGTGAACGTGTGCTAATTATATGTGTCGTACTGCAGTTGCCATTCATTTTTCTACCAATTACCAAACCATGGTAATTAGGTGGGATCGCTTGTCAAAAGTGATAATGTCTCGTACCCAATGTAAGAGTCAATCATTGAGAAGAGGTACATTTGCCGACGACAAAGTCAAATTCCGCCAACAATCCTTAGCTTGTCCCCATTTGCAGCTCAGCCAACATGGCAGCTTGAAAGTTGTGAATCTCTTTCAAGCCCTAGGTATCACGCAAGATGATCAGGATTGGAACGAAACGCACAGGTCTCCATCGTTCGAAGCCCACTCAATGTAGATTACTCGATATCAAGTCGCAGCTTTTGCACATGAAACCATATATGTATTCCGCCGCTCAACTGCCCCCTAGATCATAACCCCCGCTTCCATGCCGGAAGCAATGTTTCTGTATCTTGAATCAGGATAAACAAGCAAGTTTTCTGTTTGATCGAGATTTCCCAAAGATCTGAAGCTCGTTCCCACCAGCGATTCTTGTCCTCTCCCATCTCCTGATGCTTCCCAAAACATAGCCCCTCCCAGTCCTCGCCGCTTCAAGTAGGACACCTTTTTCTGGATAGCTTCTGGAGTATCGTACGAGCAGATGCCTCCGCCAGATTGATACTTGCCGTAGTATGCTTGCGCCTTCTCATCGTACATTATTTCGAGACCTTGTTTGGATAAAGCTTTGTAGTCCCAGACACCAGCCTCCCAGCTACCTAGCGCCTTGTTGGGAAGGCCTACGCCTGAGTGCGGTTCCCCCATGCCAGATGCACCGATGAAGGATCTTCCATACGCAGGCATGCCGAGGATGAGTTTATGAGAAGGTACCCCGGCATCAAGGTAGGCTTTGACGGCATCATCAGTATTGAATGGAGTAGACTGGGGAATATCTCTGTTTGCATAGAGATTAGCGCTGTGACCAGCTACAGAGCTCCAGGATCCAGCATAGTCATAAGCCATAAGATTGATGTAATCGACTATACGACCAAGATCCGCGAGGCGTAGCTTGTTATAATGACTCGAGCCCGCTGGAGCGGCGATGGTAAGCTGAAAGTGATACCCCGGTGCGTGCTTAGAAGCGTAGGCATCGAGCTCGTTCCGAACCGCCCGAAGGAGGAGTACCATATTGGCTGCATCTTCGTCACTAGCTGGGTACTCCCAGTCGATATCGATACCGTCAAAGCCCCAGTCTTTCATAAGAGTGACTGCCGACTTGGCAAAGGTAGATCGACTGGCGGCACTAGCTGCAGTAGTGGCGAAATTTGTAGACCAAGTCCAGCCGCCGATGGATAGCAGGACCTTGAGGTTGCGGTGCGCCTTTTTCAGGAGAAAGAGCTGCTTAACGCATCCAAACGCATTATCTTTCTCGCTTTCGAGCCAAGCTAGAGAGAGGGGATAGGTCCTCTGTTAGCAAACGAGTTGATCCAAGTTTGAGCTTTGGAAAGTTATACGGGGAAACGGGCTGGAATAGCTAGGGAGGATTGATGGGTTCTGCGTTTGCCATGCAAGATGGATTTGCAAACCGCAAGCGCCAGAGATGGTGGCTGACGGTAGAAGTCAAGTTTGCTGTAGGTGTGAAAAAACTTACAGTCCCCTTCGTAATGTTTTTCCAAATCTGCGTATGTATCGCCAGTAAATCTAAGAAGAGTTAGGATCGAAGCTTCCGATATTACTAATTTCTTCCGAGCGAACGTACACAGTGCCGTCCTCCTGTACATTCATAAAAGCGTATAGCACATGTGTTATGCTGGAGGCGGGGAGATCCTGTGGTTGGAAATCTCGCTCATATATCCCCCTAAGATACGTTTACGATCAGTATCTCGTCTCGTTCAATCTGATCCGGCCATGGCTGCGGCAGGCTTGCCAAGGCTTCAATCGCAAGGAAATTGGGGCTGCCATACCAGTTGACAAAGTAGACCATGTTGGCATATTTTACGTCACTCTGAGAAGGCTCCCTCTGATACAGCTGTAAGGCGTTAGGCTCTGCGGCGCTAAGCATAGACTGGATCGCAATGGCCAAGACGGCCATTTTCAAGTAATGAGCCAGCATAGTGCAAGCAATATGTTTGTTGAATACCTGTTTGATCTTAGGATGGAATGAGCGGATGTAGAAGCTAGAAACTGATGTGATTTAACTTACTTCTCATGACCCCGATGATGGATGGATGCAGAAACAGATTATATTAAACAGATCCCATAGAAAAAGCAGAGGAAATGTTTCTTTTACTCCACACTAAAAGATATACTGAAGTAGGGATGAAAAGGACTCGTCCTTTTTTAGCTGGTGGTACTTGGCGACTAAGGCTGTCGGTATTTTTGGTAGTTAGAAACCTAGTACTCCATATATGGCCGTTATTGGTGTATCTCATGTATAGGAGAGACACTTTTACAGGATATTTCGACGAAAATAGACTTTATTGAGGCATGTCTTTTAGGCGCATACCGAGCTGAACCGAGAAGCGGTGGTGTCCTAGTAATACCTAGCTGAGGCGGAACCTAACCCCTATATCGCCTTCGAGCTGGGGTTACAATCTCTGAGGAGTTGCAGAAACCTAACTGAAACGGGCATGTGGGACTACAAAGAGGATTTGAAAGCGGTATCATGCCTTGCAACCAGTCTCGAGGAAAGATATGGCTGGAGGACTGCAGCTAATTATTACTATGCTTGGAAACGTTGTTTAAGAGAACGCAGGTTCTCCGTGAAGGCTGACCCGTGGGGGTTGATTGTGAATTCTCGATAAGCTAACAGAAGTCTCCTGGAGTAGTGCGGTATGGTTGTACTGTTCAACATTCTATCACATATTGCATCTTGAAAAAAAGAAAATCAAGTGGTTTCGCGAGTTTTCTCTTGTCGTATCTTGTCATGCTCTATAGTTGTACAGAATTCTCTCTGCTGCTGCGTACTCATTCCCATTTCGTCTGTACAATAACCTACACCCTACGCTGCCGCTGCTGCAAGTCGCTCAAAGACTTCATCCTCGCTCGGGTAGTCATCGCCTTTGATCTTCCTATACGCAGGAATCAAAACAGCCGTATCAACCTCAGCATACTTACCACGCTGCACATGGACGACTTGTCCGTTCATGGTGGTATCAGCCATGAGGTAAACGGCACAACGAGCTACTACAGAGGCAGGTTGTACGTCGACGTTTATGCTGTTCAGCAAGCTCTTCAAGGATGGGACAACGTTGCTATCCGTCCAGCTGGGTGCCAAGGTATTGACCCGGATCGGAAGTTGAGCGGCTTTAAGCAACGGGACAAGTCCTCGCCCAAAACCGAGCACTCCATGTTTGCCAGTAGCTAATACGTATCAGCCGGCGTAAAGCGCGCTGAGAACACCGTTCCCCAACTNNTGTGTCTCCTTCGCCTTACTAAACAGCGCAAGTAACTCTTCCCATTTAGTTACATCTGTTTTGATGAACTCATATGCGCCTGCCATCTCCTTTTCTGGAGCCTGGACATCACTGTTGACTACCGAGGCTCCGATTGACAGAAGTAGCTCCACGGTAGCCAATCCTATACCAGATGAACCGCCTATTGAAAGAGTTTTAATGTTAACTGAGGCCGACGTAACTAAGACGTGTATAGTCAACCCATGTATGAGCATGACCACCTGGGGATGGGTGTGGGGAGCCGAGACGGGCAGTATTTTGCGTACCTGTGACGACGATAACATTACCCTTGAGGGTAGTCAAGTCCTCATTTTCGAAAACAAATTCAGCCATATTTCCTGAAAAGCCTTTCTCTCTCAATGTGAGTAGATGAGAAAACAAACAAGCTGCCAGATGGTTTTTCGTTGATGGTGAGGGTCGAAGGAAACTTAAAAGTACAGGAATTTCATGCGGCCTCACGGACAAGATGATACTCTCGGGGTGAACTGGGAGGGTACAAATGTAAAGGCAAATTATGGACTGTCTGGTTGGACTGATGTACACAGATCTGTGTGAGAAAGTCCATTTGCGGCGGTAGACTTTTGGTCATTTTCCGCTATATGGCTTTTTCATGAGCCAGTGTGGTACGACACGGCTGCTAAATCTGTCCAGGCCATAATGACTTCATTACGTTCCACGCCGGCATGCGAACAAAGACAAGCATGGAGGGCCAGAGAAAGGGGCTTACTAAGCGCATTAACTGGTGTTTGGTCACCTATCCAGGTCCTTGAGCTTTGTAAACAGTATTCGCCATAGAGCCTACACGGGCCTAGTTTAAACAGGACAATGGGTATTGAACTTCCGTATGCCATGAAGTCCCATTGGGTAAGAAGTCACGGTAGTAATGAAGATAGTCCACAATTTTTTATCTAAGAGGATGGATAATTGTTGTGCGCTGCTAAAGCACATGGAGGGAAAGGCACCATTACTGACAATTAGCAATCACTAAATCGTGGATGCTAACTCTCACTCTCAACTTCCATTCCAGACTCCGGAATCCACAGTCTGCTAATACGCGTACTAAAACTGCGCATTATCCTCATTAAACCTTCACTGCTTACTTGAGCTAGTAAGCCTTCAAGTGGCCGTGGCCCATTGTTCACTACAATTCAGGGTATGTCAATTTTTACACCCATACTGTCAATGGAAGCACATCCTTTGCCCCGTTTTATCACTGTAGCTGTATCTTTCATCTCGCCTGATAGTTCTATTTGATCTGAGCTTTATGATATGTTCTAGAACAAGTTTGCCTGTTTTTTCCTAATATATGTACTGAGTATCGCCCGCTGCGTCCGCTCACGCAGATCACTGCTTTGCTCCTTGTCGAGGCGCATAAGGCGGAGGCGGAGGAGGCGGCTGCCTTCCATCTGGAATTGTGCACTCATCTAGAGTATTCGCGGAGACCAGATCGTGTGTTGAGAGCGCCGAAGTTGGTTGTACATCGGTTTGGCATGCACGATCGACGTGTCGCGGGATTGTGAGAACGTTAACTGATACGGGGACGACTTGAGAGGAGATAACATCTTCGCTTTTTCTGTTCGTGGTGCGGCTTGATCCATATCTTGTTGTATACATCATATTTGCCTGTTGACTTGGTGCAAGATTGTCTGCGTCATATCTTTGAGTATACATCTGGTGCTTCTTCTTCAAAGGCCGCAAACTGATCTTCTTCCGTCGGAATGCATTCTTCACCCTTCTCCGAGTTGAATGATTCTGGTCAGTCCAGCTATTACCGTCAAAGAGATGAGATAGCCGTGAGACGAGCGGTGCTAGACAAGGCAAAGACATGTTGCTGCAGGGCCAGGACAAATTCTGTCGACCTAGGTAAAATGGCCGGGGGAGCCGCATCAGCAAGTTGGCCTTTTATTCGAGGATCGAGCTGGATGCTACTGTTGTGGCCGCCTGTCTTGCGCCCGGAACGGCCGTTGCCGGCTTCATCCTAGTCTTGTGAATGCTTTTCTCATTTTTTTTTAACTTTCGGGTCTGTTGTCTTGAATGGAAACTTGAACCCAATCGGTTTACAGTCCCGGCCGAAATCAGAGACCGCTTACCTAGTTTAAGAAATACAAGATCTCGCACTGAGTGTGCTCAAAGGACCAATGTGACCATCTCGGACAGTAGTAACCAGTTGGTTGATTGTTCTGTAGTTATTTCTTCTGCCGGGTACTCCATCCCGCAGAGTTATTTGAAGCTTATAGCTACATTACTAAGACGCTTATTCACTTTGGCCGTGAAGATCATGTCTACCCTCGACGCTCACTGTTCGTATATGAAAAATATTACGCTTGAGTGCAACTCAGGATCTCTTGACCCAAATTTAACAAAACCCAATCTGCTGACAAATCTACCTTTGTCTTAATTCAGAATGCATACATGGAGTAGATCTTTCCTAGCTTCACCGCTCTGCTGGGTGAGAAATTGGACGATGTCGTAGTCATTCCATTTTACAGTATACAGACACGCCATATCAGAATCGATTTCTCAACATCATGATTTATATCAAACAAAATAAGATTCCTTCCAACGGACACCACGTCTTATCGAGGTGCGAACTCACCATTACCTTACACAACGGTCACGACGGCGGTGTCCTTGAGCTTAGCGGATGACTTCCTTAAGGGCTTTGGGCTAAAGACAGGTAATGCTGTCCTTGCGCATGGCCGTGACGGCCGATACACTATTCTCTAAACACAAATTTCTGAAAAAAAGCCTAACAATGCGCCATTGGCCTCCATTAATTGTAGGACATGCAATACTTGTTATTCTCAAACATAAAGGATATGGAGAGGCGTTTTCTCCAGCGATGAAAACTGTAGCGTTTCAGATTGATGTTGTTGTAGTGTTCCCTTTAGTTTATCTGATAGGTTGAATATCTCCAAATACAAGCGAAAATCGAGGACCCAAGCCCATCACCTGTCCTAACTCAAACCCGAAAACCTGTCCAACGAGATTCAAGAGGCATCTTCCTCAGATGACGTGTAAAGTCGTTGATAGGCAGCAACCATTCCACCATCAGGCTCGCATTCAGCCATGATAATCTTTGGATTATTTGGACCGTTCTTGATATTTCGAAGAAGCCTATCCCAAGACTGAGAGTCGTCATCAAGATGAACCGCCGAGAAGTCGATGTCAGTGAGTGTTGATTTATGACGCAGTAAGAAATCATCGAGTTCGGGTTCTCGACACTTTAGACACTCGAGCGTCAGTTTTTGTAACTTGGGGATGATAATAGAGCCAAATAAGCCAAAGGGTTTCTCAAGCCAGCCTTCGCCCACGACTTGAAGCTCAAAATCCAGCAGGTTTGGGAGCGCCTCAATGAATCTCCCAAAGTCAGCCCGGGGCTGTGACGATTCCGAGTTTTCAAGAAAGTTACAATCCAGAGTAATAGATAGTCGACGAATACTTGTAATGGGAGCTGGAAAGCAGGAAAGCATGTCAGGCCTGACGCCGTTGCAAGGCATCGAAGAGTAAGATAAACCGATGTTGATGGTAAGCGACCGCAAGTTGGAGTTCGATGTTGAATCTGAGCATACTCCAGGGTGCATTGCGGCGTGTAGAATGACAGATAAAACTCGCGTGACGAACTCCACACTTGTCTTTGAGTCGAACGTCAGTGGCCCCTGCGTAAATCTCCTCACACCTTTCCCTGGACGGCAAATGCCATTCAGCAGCAGTTCGTCACTAATAAAAAAACTTTCACACTGCTTAAGCTCTTTAATTGCCTTGATGAAGCATCGTAGAGGCAAGGCGCTTGTCATCAGTTGACTCTGGTCGTCCAAGAGTGCTTTGAATTGCT
>JABSSZ010000623.1:0-11110 GCA_013755755.1 Fusarium sp. NRRL 25184 | reverse complement strand
GTTGTCCAACGGCTGAAGACCATGAGAGCAGTGTGCTGGTAGATAGCTGCAATAAACGTTGTTTGGAAAGCACGTGGCCATCCATTCATCCTTCCGTCACTCAGCACTGATCTTGAGGTGGGGAAAAGGAAGAACATACTGTTGCAAGGCTGTGTGGCCTCTGACCTTAACGGTACGCTTCTTAATCGGTCAGAGAGGGTAATTAGAGGCATGCCATTCTTCTAGGCGACCTGGCTCTGCGAAAGACCATTATCTTTAATGTCTAGAATAGCATCTATAACTTTACGCTCTGTATAGGATACTCGAGGCATTTTAGAGGCAATAAAGGCAGGCTGGCGTAGGAAAAAGTTTAATGAAGCTTCAGGGAGGCTGGGTGATAAGGGAGGTATTTTGAGATATTTTACATTAGTGCCATGCGACCATACCGCACACGCGATCAAAAAATCAGCTTAATAATAAGAAACGTGATGCAATTTTCAATCTAACAGACATTATTTCAGGTCAACAAGTCTTGTTTTGGGTAAGCACCGTGTAGATGAACATAAGCATTTTGTATGGGGAGAATTCTTTTTGACTGTACGGTTGGTGGGTACAGCATGGTAGTGTATTTAATCCAAGATTGTATAAGGAATATAGGTATGAGAAGCTGGAAGAGTTTAAGTGGTTCCTGGGGCAGATTAGAAGCTAAAGCCCTCGATGCTCATATCTATGTAAAATAAACAAATCTATAGTACTGGGTTGTCATGTGCAATTTCTTATTAAGCCCCCAAGTCATAGCCATTGTCACATGTCTTCGCCGTCGTACGTAAAGTAGATCATGGGATCTTGCACGCCAAGCATGACTTCGGGGTTGGGGCACGACAGGACATGAGGACTGATGGTGCTAAACTGGGACCCGACAAGGCTATGGTGCCGCAGGTCAACATTGCCCCAAAGGGCCAGGCTGCTGCATGAACTGCATGGTCAGGTTGCTGAGCTGGGACTTGGCGGTAATGAACCAAGCGGGGAAGTTGGACATTGAGGGCGACTGCGAAGGGCATTTGGCCGCTGCATCAATATCGGGGAGTGGAGGGGCAAAACCAAAGTCATTGGTGCTGTCGGTAAAGGTTTGAGGCGACAATGACGCCCGGTCGGTTCAGTTACACACGGAACAGTCTGCGTCCTTGTCTTCCATCTGCCGGCCATTATCATCCTGCTGGCCCTCGAGTTGGGGGGCCGGCTCAGACAAATCGGCTTCGTTTTCGGGAAATATCGAATGCACGGGGAGCTCGACATCACTCTGAGGTCTGATGCATCCCAGCTTCTGGGAAATGCTATGTATTACGGGCTAGCCGTGGTTGTTCAGTTCAGGTTCGCCTAACTCCCAGGGCTGGTTATTTAGGACCATCGAATAGAGCTTGTGAATGGTAGCGATGAAAGCAAATTGGGTGTTCTCGAGAACTTCGGCATATCTAGCTTTGGTGTAAGTTACATATGCAGCTGTGTAGGTGCTGCTTTACATACCCTTTTGGCAGCTGCTTATACTTCATCTTCTTTCTAATGGCTGGAGTGCAGACCAAACCATAGTCCTTGCATGGCTTGCAGGGAAACTCACCATCACACTTTTCCATGTCAGTGACGAGGGTTAGAGCCTGATGTAGAACAAGGATATACCTTGATCTTTTTCATTCGACATCTTTCGCAAGCCTTCCAGACACGCTTATGTCGGCCGTCTATACCTACAGTGCGAGGAGCATGGCGATGGTGGTGAATAGTGGCAGCACTGGAGTCGGCACGTTTTGAGGTGCGATGCATGACTGACTTCATACTTTAGGGGTTCTCCTAGAAAGTGTCGACTTTTTGTCCTCGTTGGGAGGAGAGGGCGGATTATTTAAACCAATTGCTGGTATTGTAGGGCGGACAGATCGTAATATCCTCCAGTCAAGGAACGTTTGGGTTATAAATATCAGGTATTATGAATGTGCGTAGAAGTGGGAGTCGATGAGGCTAAGCAGACAAGGCAGAGTTATGTTTATTAATATGAAGGAGTTCGATGGGATTAAACAGCAGAAAGAGGAAAGACTAAATATAAAATGAAGCGGTCGGTGAGATTAATCACGTTATCCGAGAAGCAGTTACAAAATAAACACAGACGCTTTTATGACTGGCAATAGAATATTTCGTGACTGCACTGCGGTACCTCTGGTACAAGCTGGCACTAGGTTATGTGAGTCGATGGGCCACAGCTGCGGTACTTAGACGGATTAGTGATCAGGTTTTAGGCACTGTTCCCTGGGTGGGGAGTGACAGAGCAAAGAAAAGGAAGGGAGCCTAGAGCAAAGGTAATTTTGCGCACAAGCAGCCGACTGCAACATCAAGCCCAGATTGTAGGTTTGCGGCTTCGTTGTGGTCTGGATTTCCATAACATACCGTCCATGACTTCGGGGGAAAGGAGTACTGAGAAGTGTAACGGAACGAAATGAGGGGATAATACCGCTGAAATCCTTGCTCTCAGGAATTTACCTCATACAACGGTTCTTGAACACTCTTTGGGACGTGATATCAATCAAACCCTTGGTAAATTTGCACTGCCTTATCACTGGACGCTACCTGTAGATGTTCGAAAATGTCGCCTAATATAAGGGTTTAGTGCTACGCTTGAGAATGTCTAGGCTGGCATTGGCAGCTTGCAACATAGATATGGGGTACTACGGCTTACCCGTCTTTGATCACACACACCACTACATGCAAACACATATCAGTCTCCCGAAGAATCTTGCGAGTTTGACACCAAACCATCAGCCAGGACCCATAAAGTTGGTTTCCTTCTTCCAAGATCTCTCGTCTCTCACGGTCTTACTTCTTCAAAGGTCTCCACCAAAACTATCATCATGGATTCCCTCCATCATTGAAGTCGACACTCCGAGCACGGCGGCGATATCGTCACCCCTTCGATAATAGAGACAAGTCAGATCATCATCATACTCATGGCAAGCCACTATATGACCCCGTAAGGGGTAGGCACCAACAGCCAAGAGGGTGGCAACACATTGGCGTCCGCTTGAGTTCAGAGAGCTTAATTAATGAGGCACATTTACAAACTACCGTCTCACCATCAATGCTTGCACAGTACCCCATCAGCTAGGGCGGGTCAGACGAACTACCATAGGGCTGTGCCGACTTCTAAGGGCGCGCAGCAAGTGCGAACAGGCCATGGGAAAGGGTATCGGTACGGGAGTGGAAGTGGCATTTCGAATTCGAAATGACAGAGGGTCTTGGGTTGGCGAGAAGGGGATCAAAGTTGCCAGTGCGGCGACAGCGTCGGCAACCATCGAGTTCCTGCTGGGTACTGATCCAAAGCAACATCCTCTGGAGCGGATTGCGGTTTCGATAATTGAAGGAGTTGTTACCGATGGCATTATAAATGGCGAATAAGAGTCAGGAATGGCGCTCCCACCGCAGTATTCTTTTTTTATTTTTATATTTTTTATATATATGATGTTTCCACTGTCATTGAGCTTGAAAGACCAGGGTTGAGAGGATGGTGGTCATGTTCTGGATGTATATAGTACATAGAGGGAAGCAGCAAGACTCCCGCGCAGCAAGAGTGGCGCTCTTAGCGGCGTCATCCTTCGATCATGGGCGCATAAACAAACTTTTCCTTTACTTTTTTTCGTCATCGAGCCCTGCGGCCCTTTATACTTTCCAATGTTTCCAGCGCCATGGACCCCTTCTAAGGACAGTTTAGCGCACGCATCCGACTAGACGGGCACCAATTAGGAAGCCAAAAGCTAAGAGACAGAGGGTCCGGACTTAACCGTACTAGACCCCGGCCTGCAGTGAGTGCACGGCTCCCCGTATGACATAGGCGCACCCCGAAGCGTCAGAGGTTACGAATGCGTGGTTGAGAGTCAAAGGTCGGACATGCTTCACAAGTCAAAGATGCTGAATAACGACGACAGAGGGAAAAGTAGTCTGGATGGAGAGAAGGTCAGATTGCTAAGAGACAAAATCAAGCCAACTCTCTGCCATACCTGCCCAAGTTTTCATCCCTCCGGCGGCGAGAGCGTACAATGTGCCAATCGCAATAGCATCATGCCCGTCCGATCCACCAAGTTGATCGTCACCTCCCTCGCCCCCATGCCCGTAGCCTCTGGAAACGGCGTCACCTGCTTCATCCTCCTCGCCGAACACGATGTTTTTCTCTCAGGGTTTGACCAAGATTGTGACGGCCATCGCAAGGGCCAGAGTGGCACCGCATTGCTGCGAGGTATCCTCCAGTTGTCTGTCAGCAAGAACATCAAGATCAAGGCGGTGCAGCTTAAGTTGTTGGGTCGCGCCCGCACGGAATGGCCAGGGGGAATGAAACTGGGTTACTACGAAGAGGAGATCCTGCAAACACAGGTATTGACCTTTTTCAATGGCATGGCCAATGAGTGGAAGTACGATTATGGGAACCAGTGCAAATTCCGATTGAAGAGTACATCGCCCAACAACAATGATCTTGTGGATGAGCTGAACCCACCGAAGTCATTACCGCCGCATTATCATAATAACAATGGCACCGAAGCAATAAAGCGATTGTCTTTTGAAAGTGTTCAAGTGCGAAGCCTCAACAAGGACAACCCGATTGCGACAGCAACGCAAGTGAAACGGTACAAGGTTTTCTATCCAGGCACATATGACTACTTTTTCGAGCTTCCGATCGATCACCGCCAACTCGAGACCACGAAGGTGCAACTTGGCTCTGTGAAATGGGAGCTGCATGCGACGGTCGATCGCGCTGGCATATTCAACCCTAACCTGCACGGCATGAAGGAGGTTTCAATTGTGCGTGTGCCCGACCCATTGTCTCTGGAGATGACGGAGTCTATGTTAATTAGCCGGCAATGGCAAGACCAGCTGCATTACGATATAATCGTCTCCGGGAAGGGCTTTCCCATCGGTAGCAAGATCCCAGTCGCCTTGAAGTTGACACCTCTGGCCAAGGTCCGGGTGAAAGGGCTCAAGGTGTTTATGACCGAGTCGGTAGAATACTGGTCAAATGACAAGCGGGTTACGAGGAAAACCTCTAGTCATACGATTCTGCTTTTCAGCAAGGTAGCTGGGAAAGCATTGGCTCCGTCATGGGCGTCTTCGGACTTTAGGACTATCCGAGGTGGTGAACTCACTCCCGAACAGCGACGCGAGGCCCGTGAAGCCGCCGCTAGACAACGAACTGCGGAGGCTTCGAGACAAAACACCGCGGTTCAGCCCTTACCAGAGCCGAGTGCTAACCTCTTGGGAGACTTGGACTTAGGATTAGAGAATTTTGGGGGCCCGACCGAGATTGAAGTCGACGTGCAGATCCCGACTTGCCGGATGATGGCTAAGAAGAACTTGAAGCTGTATCCCGAGTGTACTTGGAAGAATGTCAATATCCACCATTGGATTCAAGTGAGTTTATACCACGCTTCCAGTTAACCGCAGACTGATGTTGAGGAAATAGGTCATACTGCCAACGAGTCGTCTCGATCCCGTTGATTCAACTGGAACAAAGCGCCGGAATTTCGAGATCAGCATTGACTTACCGTGTACTCTGTTGGACTGCCGAGCCACTCCCGTGAACATTAACCTTCCCACCTATTCCGACAAGATGTGCCTGCCTACTACCTACCAGTCAATCTGTGGATGTCCCGATGCCTTAAATATCCCGACCGAAAGCTCGACCGACTACTGCATCGTGACATTGGCCGGTGTCAACCTAACTAGCGGGGACCGCTCCTCCCCGCGTCGAGCTGCACACGTTTCCAGTGTTCAACAAAGCCCACGCTCCTCTGCTGAGATAGCCGTCGTCCAAGACTCTCAGCGGCTAATCCATCTGTTGCGAGTCCCTAACCCCGACCCACTTACCTTCGACAACAATATCGTACAACCCCCACCCCAGAACTCATCGACGAAATACTCGAAATAAGCGTCATGATACCCCCACCGCACTACAACGATGTCTTCGGTGGCCCTAGCGTCGATGGCCTCGAAAATTACTCTTCCCGTTTAGCGGATTTACGGTTTTGATAGCCCAGACAAAGCCTGGCTCAGACTCGGACAAGGTAAACCCCAGGATCTTCGAGGCAACTTGACGGGTCCGCCTCTTGCGACCTAGAATATCGGACTGGGATATGCCCAGCAGGAGTCCGGAGACTTTCGACTGTGGATTTGACTCTGAATCCACTGCGCTGCTAGGTCAGCTGCAATTTAATTGACCTGATTACCCTGTCGTGACCCCCCTTGAAGAGTTATGGTGACCAAAGTGATAGGTGCCCCTTACGTTCGTTAGTGCGGGAAAAGGCCAGCAAATGGACTTGATGGAGGACATTTGGCATTTTTGCCTCCCCCACAAGACACATTGCCCTTTATCAAGGCTTATTTATTCTACCCATCGACAACTTTCAATTATATTTAGAAATGGTTGTCCCGGAGTATAGTGCTACCTCGTCGGGAAGTTGTATTAACACCCTATTGCTTTCGGTCTAGAGAGATTACAGCAGATAGAGGTTGCATGGAATAGCATATGTTTCCCAGGTTGAGCTTGAATATACTACCGTCTGAATTTACGGGTTAATATTTGACTATCCCTAATACGAGTTGTTAATGCCTCGCGGGACGTGGAAGCCTGCTTAAAAGAAAAAAGGAAGGAACAGTCTGGCATTGATACCTTTACTGGTCTAGAAGATGCATGTGTATGGCAAGGTTCCAAAAGGTAGAACGATCTTCGACTTACAATACGTAATTTATCTTTATTAAAAAAACCCAGACTCATCGATCTACTACTGTACGCAGTCGTGGCGGTAACATGACAGGATACAACAAAACTGGCCCGTGCACGCTGCTGGGTCATTTATATTAGTTATTTCACATAACATAGTTATAGTTTTATTTACCAAGAGCGATTACTAGACTGGAAGGAACAAGGCGAGAATCATATGGGCTTGATGAGAGCAAGGCAATAATACCTAGCGAAGTGTATGTACCTTTAGCTTCAGAGCCCATTGGGCGTTGGCCTACCGGGCGTAATAGACTTGTATTGTTTTTATTTACCCCGACATCATGAAAAAGGTGACTAGACATGGGCGTAGGGAGCTGACCAAAACTACTTTCCATACACTATACCCAGTCTCAAGGTCATTTAGATATTATAAGAACTCTTTTTATCTTCATTCCTGCTCTCGTTATGACGTTATCGCTCGTATTAGTTGTGAACCTCGTCGTCGCTTCACCAGCCCATAGCCAATCAGAATTTCGTAGTCAAAACTAATCCTTCTTTGAGCTAGCGCAGGAAGTACCCGCGCTAAGTCTGTTTAGTCAAGCAATCTCCACATCTGTGGTCTTAGGGGTTTACTGGGCGGTCAATAGGCGGACGGGTACCCGTCCTTCTAAAATGGGACGGGCCCCGTCCCAATCGCCATGTTTGGTATGATTTTCTCCGCTATCGGATTACCCAATACTTTATGTCCCTGCGCCTTAGGCGGGTTTATGTGAAGTACAGCTTGTTGGCCTCGTTGAGTGAATCGTCGACGTAAATTTAGTTGAATAGCCTTTATGAATGCAATGCAGAAAGAGTAACAGAGACCCTCAAGTCTTGGAGTTGAACCACGATGCAGCTTGCCTATCAGTACATGTGGTCTGTATCATGCGGGAGCGCCAAGTGTAAAGTGAAATCTCATATTCAACTTGATCATTTGTTTGATACTAGGAGGAAATGTTATCTCGAGTTTATATCTTTATATGATTTGATATAAGACGCTAGACTCAAATTAGAGGACATTCTGATGGATTGCCAGAGACCTGAAAGGAAGGAGGGTTCTAGAATCTTCTAACACAAGCTAGGTCTCATACTGGTCGCAGTCTAAAGTAAACAATTTCTCGAATATCATTGATGCGTCGTTGTAACTTATGAACGACTTCACACTTTGCTTTTGGCCCGCGTTCATGACTGAAAACGTCGGAAGTAAAGTAGACACAACTAACTTACAAGTATCGTGAAACGGGGCGCTAAGGAGTCCGATAGCGGACAGTACTATACCAAACATGGTAGCTGGGACGGGTCCCGTCCGCCTATTGACCGCCATCAGAGAGCAATTGGGGAAAGAAGGGTAGGATATAATTCGGGAATAATAATATAGGATAAGGCTCTCAAAAGATACGCGGTGCTAGTTTCAGCTGCAGAAGACCAACCTCCACCAACAATACACTCACTACACGAGATAGGGCCAGAGGAGAGAAGCGCATTCGATGGCTTGCTTATGAAGATATGTACTCTTTAAATGCGTAAATCGATTATTGGCACGTCAGTCACGCGCTGCCGCAGGGGTCTCCTTGTAGCAGTGGGAAGTCTAAAATGGAATGTGGCTCGCCCTTTCATCATCAAGCGTCATCACCTGTTCTTTCTCCCCCTCCTTTACCTTTCAACATCTTTTATCGCTGTTGTGAATATCTGGAGGTTTTTAATCGCCTCTTTTGTTTTTTTACGGTTTTTGTTTTTACGCCATCCCTTATCTTATTGAACACGTTCTCAACTGGCTGTGTCTCCATCAAATACCACACAATACCCTGCAAAAGAACACTTAGAAAAAACCTTAGTCCTCAGCACCTTTGCCAAACAGTAACTTCATCGAACAGTTGCGCAATTTGGTAGACATGGCGACCTCACATTCTTCTGCTACATCGGCCACTCCGTCACGCAACGGCAACGGTCGTGTCACATCACCAGACACAACGTCTTGCACATCGCAAGCGCCTGTCGTGATCCCACCCAAGAGACGCCCGCACCGCATCTACCAGCCAGCAAAGAATTCCCTCTACGATATCTTCCAGCAACACTCTGGCACAGCGCTCTTTGTGCGCCCTATCTGCTGGACTGATTTACATGCTCAACTCCTCGGTGTGAAATGGGAGGAACTACCACCATGCGATACACCTCAGCCTACAATATCCCCAGCCATGCCACCTTCGCGAGGGCATCTCAGTCCGTCGAATACAATCATCACTCTTAGCAACGCGCTCACACAGATTCTTCTGCCCGACCCGATGCACCCTATCCTCTCCTCCAATGCCGTCAAGACAACCCTCATGACGCTATGGCCTAAAGCCTTTAGCGAACCGCATTACTTACCCGAATTCCATCTATACTTTGGCGGTCTCGTTTATCGTGATGCTGTGCCCGCGCAGATCATGTGGAATTTTCCCTCTGATGAGATGAAGTCTTCCTACTATTCCTTCAGATCAGTCTCAACGCGGCCTGACGAATCCTTCAACGCCTCATCACAGTTCCCTCCAAATCAAAGCCCTGCTAATCTACCCATGATTTGCTATGTTGGCAAGACCCAGCTGGCGTCAGTCCGAAACAACTCATTTCGCCTCGCATTTGGCCCGGGGAGATCATTGAACGAGCCCGTGTTTCGCCTCCAGCAACTCAGGGCTCGCATGCTCGTGCCTTCAAATTCGGATCACGATGCGCACTTTGTGGGCATTTTTTTAGGGATGGCGCAGAAGCACTTTTACCCTTCCCCACCTATTACCGGCAGATGCGACTCGCGAATGTCCCCGGAGCAGGGCATTCCGCCATGCCCTAACTTTCACGACCTCAAATTGAGGATCCTCACCCACGACACGGACACATTGGAGTTTATTGTCTATACTGGATACATAACAAAGGAATTTTTGGAAAAATTCCACGATCCGTTCAAGGCCCCGCTGGACGATGACGATGCTGCCGTTTCAGGCCTCAAGATCGAATACACAAGGGTTCCCATTTGGCCGATTCTAGGCCTACGAGAGAGACTTGGTAAAGCTTTGGGCCAAGAAGTTGTTGGTGCTTTTAATCCAGACGAGATAAAAACATGGGAGAAAGAACCCGAGGAATAGGGCGGCAAGAAGCGCAAGCGGGAGGTCCTCTGAGAAGTAATTAACAGTAGCTTCGAGGAGGAGTTTAATGACGAACTGGAAACGGTGTCAAAAAAAGCGCTCCCTAAAATAGATTACCCCGGTCGGTGTGGTCATCTGGGAGTTGGAAGTTGCTAATGCATAGAACGAACAGGGCCTAACGCCAAAGGATGATGGTTCGGTGGTGCAGACACGCCCTAAGACCGAAACTCAAGCATCAATCCTCCGTGAACGGATGATATGGCTTAGAACCGGCGTGCGAATATGGAACTATGATGCCATGGAAACGAATGCGATGGTTCAGGGGGTGTTTTATGATGACTGCCAAACACACTATGGCCATGCCCGAAATTGTCTTTTTCCCGCTAATTGTGCTCACCAGAGGCAATTCAGCTCTATCTCCTACGTTTTCATCGCCATTGCCGTGGGGAGATTTGAGATGGATTATCTCACCGATAAACAGAAAATACCAAACTGACCAGCATGAGATGAAACAAGGAATCGGGTGCAACTTAGAGTGCCGAGTAGGTGGAACGGGGCGCTGCGTAGGACGGATTGATACGGGGAAACTTTGACGATATTGCCGCTTGCCTAGGTAATGCAATACTAGTACCCTTGCATGGGTATCACCAACTATTCGAACAACGTATGTCCCGCCCTCAACAGATGGCCCTTGATTCGGCCAGAACTTCGGATTACTCACCCGACAAGTGACATTCCAGGATAGTGATAAGATAAGCTATTTACATTACTGACCCCTAGCATGAACACAAACGTCTTCCAGCCGTAAAATCACGATAAAACCACCAACAAAGTCAGGGGGAGACGCCCAAAACAACAACATTAAAACTTGGTCAACCTTTACCACTGTTAAGAGCTCATATATTCGTTTAAATGTGCTCAGTTTATGATAATGCTGAAGAGAGGATAATTTCATGAGTAGTAAATGCAGTGGCTTGATAGATCGTGATTTTGGTGATAGCTCAAAACTCGCAAGACGGAGATGAACCTGACCTGTTTGCCCTTGGCGGTAGTCATTGTATTCTCCCATCGTTGAACTCGATGACAAGCATTAATCTTTCGTCAGCTCGCTTTGTTTAATACTCAGGCTTACCGGTATCTGTTGCCCACGCTTATCATGTACGTTAATAGAAAATCATTACAAATTAATTAAAATATGTACGTCTGCATCACTTTATATGTCTAGAAA
>JABSSZ010000621.1:0-87946 GCA_013755755.1 Fusarium sp. NRRL 25184 | reverse complement strand
CCACTATACTACGGAAGATGAACAGGTTGAAACCTGCTGTAGCGGAGTTCGATGACTGGTGGTCTGCTAGTTCAGATCAAGTACCTGAACCTCCAATTCTATTGCCAACAGTAGCGCGCTGGTCCAGGTCATGGTCTCAACATGGCGTTCATAAGAGAATGCCTGTAAATAGAGGGCTTCTAGCCTCATTGGTCGCTTTTGATTAATTTATTCATTACTTACATCGAGGTTTTCAAGGTCGCAGACATCGAAAGACTTTCATACTTTGGACTGACGTCAAATTGGTGATGGCCTGAACAGCTCAGCCTCAAACTGGACTCCGAAGAGGGGTGATTGGTACAGAAACTCAAGATTTGATGAGATATTTCGTTTCGAGAGTCTGAGCACGCCGATCAAGCATTCCTTCTGCATCCTTTTATGGGTGATGATATCCACTATCCTTCCTTCATCTCCGCTGTTTTAAGCACTGCCGTTCCTTTCGTGGTGTGATATAAAACCCATGATGAACTAAAATCTGACGCTGACGAGTTGCTTCCATGATATAGGCACAGCATAATGCAGATCAACGACTCTAGCTGAAACAAGGCAACACTTCACAGGAGACAATTATATAAAGTAGGAAGCATCAGCTACTTAAATTTACCTTATCCAAGCCTCTTCCTGAATCTTTCCTGAATCTCATAAGAATTCCCGAGTTTCATCCAGAACCAAGAACTTCAACCGATATTATTAAATCTTGCAATCTCGGACAATCAACTCAAGTAACTCCATCATGAAATACATCGTAGCATCAGCCTTCCTCTTCCTCGGCCTCACTTCAGCTCAATACGGCGGTCAAATCAAGGTCAAAGACGACGGCTGCCCCCAATTCACAGCTGGCGAAAAGTCGCAGCCTCTCAGTTGGGTCAAGGGCAACAACATCTGTGCAGACCTTTCAGATATTTGCCCCGATGGCAGATGCTTCATGGCATTTCAAGCCCTCGTGACCGGCACCGACAGCAGAACGCCTGCCAAGATGGGAGCTTGTCCAACCGATGATTGCTCTTCTGATTGTCAGACTTGGGACGTCGACTCGCAGAGTAACAGCATTAGTGTTGACTGTGCTGAGTTTACTGGGCAGCACTACTTTTACTTGGGTGACTAGGAGCCCTAGGTTAGGTGGTTATGAGAGAACGGCGATTGTCAAGCATAGGTGCGGTACCACCAGGGGACAGAATGCCATGGATTACCAAAGTTATCCAAAACACTATCAATATACGCAAGCATATGATCTTACAATAATACTTCCTGATATGTTTAAGACCATGTTTTGCGACAGTTAAGACGTTTTCCTAGCCTCATGCTTAACACTATGACGCTCCAATGTAAGCTAAGGGCAGCAAACATTCTGCCAAACAATAAGCACAACATCAATATAATGTTTTCATCATATACAATCAAGAGGCATGTTTCACAAAGATAAGCTACACTATAGACTTATACGATTCCACTGAAGCGTAAATATGTCAAACCCACACCGACAACACGGCATAAATGTTACCCTGTATGTCGGCCTCACTTATAGCCTCTGTGAAACGAACTAGATCAGAAATATGTTTCAAATCATCAGTGAAAAAGCCGACTATAAGTGATGGTACCTTTTAATTTATGGCAGTAGCCTCACTCGGGGTTTTGAAGGGAGGCATGTTTTGTGGCAAGCCTGGGTGGATCAAGTTGGCTGACAGGGGCATCAAAG
This sequence comes from Fusarium sp. NRRL 25184, assembly GCA_013755755.1. NCBI lineage: Eukaryota > Fungi > Ascomycota > Sordariomycetes > Hypocreales > Nectriaceae > Fusarium > Fusarium sp. NRRL 25184. Next base: position 86,211 of record JABSSZ010000621.1, on the reverse strand, counting down.
GCAACAGTCATTTCCTGCCTGTTGAGAAGAATGACATGCAGATCGCTGGTATTGTTGATGCTTGGATCCAGAAGAAGTCTTCTAATCGCACAAAGAGTGATTAGTCTTGCGAATACTTTTAGCTTCTATAGAGAACCCTCAATGATATCTTAGCTGGGAGTCCTCGACATGTACACTGAGCCTATCCTTGCATCCGTCTCTTTTGATACATACTTCAACCTGATAGCCATCTAGTAACTATATCGAAACGCCCTGTCCTCCTTGTCTGTCAAGTCAGACTTGGGCAAGCCATTCTTGTCCAAAATTACCTCCCCAGTGCGGTGGCACTCTCCTGCCAGGTCCCTCTTCTCGTTATCTTGAGTGCAGAGGGTTCGATAAACAATCATCGTCAGGAACAGGAGACACCAAGTCACAATACTAGTAATGACACCCTCTCGGTATCGGGGGCCATGAGTCCAAAGCTGGGGGGATCCAATACAGCCTGCGCAATATCCGATGAAGAACATGCAATTTACCAAAGCTCTCTTGGTGTTTCCTTTGACGTTTGACGCCGAAAGGGAGAGAAGGATCGACATCGTGGCCGTGATGCAAGATGACTATACAAAGTGTCAGCCAATGCCAGATACAATATAGCGTTAAACTTACCACCCATGATGCAGCGATCAGACCCCAACCCGCGCTGACGTCAAGCTTCATCAGAAAGACGTTACCGATAAGAGGTGGGATGATGAGTACCAGCACGACCAACGATCGCTGTTGGGGAAACAGAGTGCAGAGACCAACTCCAATCCACAGGAGTCCGATCTGAACTGCTCCCGAAGGTGCAGTGTAGAGCATAGTCTCAAGCTGCGTATAACCGACCGACTTGATGACCAGAGATGCAAAGGTAAGCACGGGCGACTGCATCGTGACTAGAACACCAAACCAAAAGACTGCCCAAGCCTTGGGGTCTAGCAAGGTTTCTCGAAGTTGACTGGTGCTGAAGCTTGTCTTATCACCTCCCTCACGATCACGAGCCATGCGCATCGATAACACCTCGCGTTCTCTGGGGCTCAAGAACCAAGCATCTCTCGGCCCATTAGGCATAAGCGTAAAGAAGGCGATACCAGCGACGACTGTCATCGCGCCACAGACAAGGAACAGAGTACGCCATGGCGCAAGACCAAGTGACGTATTCTTTCCGATGCCGTACATGAGAAGACATCCGACAACTTGTGCGACACCATTCATGGTGACCCAAAGAGCAGTGCGAAGTGTGTGTTCTGATTTGCGGTACCAGATGGATGTGATGGTGACGAATGCTGGTGATACGGCACCTTCGCTGAAGCCGAGGAGGAAACGAATGGCGGCGAAACCGGCGAAGTTGTGAGGAGCTGCGAGACACATGCAGATGGTGCCCCATACGATACTAGAAGCTTGTCAGTAAGAATATGGTGGAGAGAATGATGCACGTACACTGTGACTCCGACAAACTTGGTCAAGTGCAATCTGCTCATGAGGTAGATGCAAGGGTATTCAGCGACCAATTGGCCAACATAGAAGATGGAGCTGCACCAGGAGTACTGAGAGCTGGTCAAGTTGAGATCGTCGATGAGACCAAAGACAGCGGCGTAGCTCAAACTCTGCTTGTCGAGATACTGGAGGAAGAAGACGAAACACATCTGCATAATCAATTGTGTGAGCCATGAAGGAAACTTGACTACAACGAAGTGACTTACAAATGGTAGGATAACCATGTCAATTTTGCGAAGAACTGCCTTCTCTTCTTCAGGAGTGTACGAATCGTCCATGTCGAGGATTTCGCCCCTTGCCTCAGGCTCATCAGGCTTGGGCGCAGACATTTTCTTTTCAAGAGCATTATCCATGATAGCGAGTTGATGATGGAACAAAGAAAGGAAATTGATAATGTCAATTCAAGTGCATGATGAACTACGCTGATCCTTCGTGGGGAACGCCTCAATTATATCATGATCCCAACAGCTTGGTTCGCCGTTATCAAAATTTCATGAAATGACAGCTCCGGGCATCGGATATTCAGTGACAGGAGCCACTACGAGGAGAACCTTATCATAATGCGGGGGAGGACATGGAGCCGACGAGATAGACCATCGATCCGATGGCTCCATGTCGGGAACAGTGACATTTTGCCGATGGCCATGTTGCCGACTACGATTATCTCGCCCGCTATCGGCAATGATCGCCGAAGAGTGTTGCACAGCGCGAGGGGCGATTCGGAGGAGATTGTGATAAAAAGCCACTGTCTTGGATGGTTTCTGGGTCGATATCTCAATTTTATCTCACTTATCTTGGCTTTGAACTGAGATTGCACGGTTCATTTATCTCACAGACTTCAACATGACTCAAGTCGATACAGTTCCTGGCGCAGACATCAAGCCATGGCTGCGTCATCCTCCCAAGAAGCATCTCTTCATCCACGCCAACATCATCGATGTCTCGACAGGTAACATTTTTGAAGACGCGTCGCTGTCCACAAGAGACGGTAAAATTGAGACCGTTTACCCCTCAACCCCAAGCCAATATCCCGATGGCTACAACCTCGTGGACTGCAAGGGCCGATACCTATGCCCTGGTCTATTCGACGCGCACGTCCATCTCTGCGCGACACCGGGCTTCACAGACTTATCACGTGTCTTTGGAAACCCCAATGACATTTCGCTGTTGCGACAGCCATATGTCGCTTCGCAAATGCTCTACCGCGGCTTCACATCTGTTCGTGACTGTGGCGGCGCTCAGCTTCCGCTGAAGGAAGCAATTGAAGAGGGTGTTTTCCCTGGCCCTCGCCTGTTCATCTCAGGTCACGCGCTTTCGCAAACAGGTGGCCACGGTGACTTGAGAAGTTCTTACGAGAAGCATGAATGTTGTGGCGGACACGCTATTGGGTCTTTGGGCCGCATCTGCAATGGCGTACCAGAGTGCATGGCCGCCGTTCGAGATGAGGTTCGTTGCGGGGCGGACTTTATCAAGATCATGGGCTCTGGTGGCGTTGCATCACCGACCGACAAGCTGGAACAGCTGCAGTTCACCACGTCAGAGATTCAAGCGATGGTGGAGTGTGCGAATAATGCTGGGACCTTCGTTACGGCGCATGCATACACTACCAAGGCCATTAGGCATTGCATCGACAATGGAGTCAAGGGTATTGAGCATGGTAACTTTGTTGATGCCCCGACGGCTCGTCTCATGGCCGAAAAGGGCGTCTATCTTACCCCAACGCTCATCACTTATGCGCAAATGGCCACGGACAAGTGGAAGAACTTCTTGCCGCCCGAGTCTCAAGTCAAGAACGCCCAGGTGCTGAAGTCTGGTCTTGAGGCTCTCCGCATTGCTTCAGAAGCTGGTGTAACCATGTGTTACGGCAGCGATCTCCTCGGTCCACTCGGCTCTGCGCAGACACAAGAGTTTTCTCTACGCTCACAAGCACTCAAGCCTCTTGAGATATTGCGAAGTGCGACGGTGAACCCAGCTAAGATGATGGGATGCGAAACTAGTCTAGGTCAGTTGAAGGAAGGCTTCCAGGCGGATATCCTGGTCATGGATAAGAACCCGTTGGAGGACATTGAGATCTTTGACCATCCGGAAAAATACATCTTGGTGGTTATGAAGGACGGTCTGGTGTATCGTAGCCAGTTGCAGTCTTTGGCGGTTGACGGTGGGATCCCGATCCGATTCAATTCAGTGCTCTAATATTTGAAGAATGTTGGGAGCAAAATACATTGGGCAACAGGCACTTTGTGTATCACGCTGGGAAAGGCATAAATGCAAGTTTCTTTTTCTGCCTCGAGGACTATACTTTGAACGTTGTATGTGTAATGATTAATTCATGACCGTAATTCTTTCCGATTGCGTTTTCCCTTGTTCCATTACTGGGAAGTCAATTCCGGGTCTCACAAAGAGTCCAGTAAAATGTCCTTGTGGCATTTCACCCCTCAAAAGATTGATTACGGGAACCAAAGCTTCAAGGAGCCATGTCGGGAGGATAACCAGCAAAGTCTAGCACATCAAACCCAGTAAGCCCCATCAGGAATGGCTGGTCGTCATTATACATCGTTGGCAGGCGATACGTCTCAAACGGATCAAGCTGATCGCCAGCCTGAGGCTGTGTAGCCGGCAGACGTGACATGAGTGGCTCGAGAACTGCATCAGTGCGTGAGCTCCATTCCATAACCTCAGGCCCCGAAGACCAGAACTCTGCGTCAGTACCTGGAGGTACCTGTGTATTCTGGTCGGCACCTGTTGCGCCATCAGCAATCGCTTCGTTGTTATTAGAACTCTGGGACCGCTCTTGGTTTGACAGCCACTCCGCCCATTCATTATACGCAGACGATTGTAGCCCTTCGTCAGTATCGTTGGCAGGAGGCTGCCTAGACCGACTAAGCTTGCTCCAGGCCTCGTTCGAGATGGACCGAAGGGCTTCGACAAACCGAACCCCAACTTGAGCATTTGGGTTCCCTGTCGCCATTCTTCGCAGGAAATCTAGACCAAACCTGACGCGTCTCTCGTATCCTGGGTCCCGATCAAGAATACCTGCTATAAGAGTGACGATGGTCGCAATACTGCAACCTTGGAAGTCCGTGAATGAGAAACGCGTGGTATAACCAGTCTGGTTAAGATCCTCAAAAAGCTGAAGCAGCTTTTTGGAAGCCTTTTCGCATGACTTTGATAGCTTTTCAGCCTTTTCGTCAATGTTGCATGGCTCTGAGTCTCCGAGATAGCGCCGAAGAGTCATCCTCACAACGGTAATGAGAGACATCTTGCCCATAACGATCCAGGCATAGTAGTAGTTCAGCCAAATGTGAAAGACGGCGCGATAACGGGAGTCTTGGGGTGGTATTGACTCCAGATCAAAGTCTTTGGGCAATGAGTCTTTCCACTGTCTGAGCTGGTTCTCCAGGCTCGCTGTATCTGCCCGACTTAAAGTTACTGTTGAACTGCGAATGTTAGTGGTTGATGCACTTTGAATGAAGGCGAACGCACTCCCAATCGGCCACTCTGTCCAAGATGGAAATGAGACGAGCAAAAGCTATTTGTAGCACAACGTTGTTGAACTCCTGAGCATCATCAAGCTCTGACAAGGTAGTTGGTAATGGGGCCGTGATGATCTCCGGGGCCACTGACCGGGGCCTATTGAGCTTGATTGTCGAACATCTAGATCCAAGGTCATTAGAAAAGGAAAAACCAAGCCAGCATTACAAGGAATTACCTTTCGAGTGAATAGATTGACCACCATAACCGATGACGAACCTCTCGTTCTCGCGCATCCATCACTTGGTCATCACAGTTCTGATGCAGGTCAAACGCCAAAGCCTTCCTCAAAGCCATTCCCATGTAGACATAGGACGACCCAACAGCATTCTGCGGCATGAGATAGACACCGAGTATCAAGCATACTTGGATAGATCTGAGGCCTGGAAGTTCGATTACATCCGGCACAAGGACCTTAGCCTGCTCAAAGAATAAACGCCCGGGATCGTATTCGTCAATTCGCGAATGGCCCGGCCGTTCCAAAGGGGTCCAGTGGCTCCCAAGTGCGAAGATTGTCAATGCAAGACAGATGAAACTGGGGTCGACCCTTAACGGACACGTCGGGTTGGCGTAGAACTGCTCAATCTCATGAATGAGTTGTGCTTGGTCGAAATAGAAGAAGGCATCGGTGCCTCGTCTGATGCAGACATGAACAAGGAATTCAGCGATAGATCGAGGAGGAAACGACTCGACGATCTTCTTGAGGCGGGCTTGTTCTGCAAACGATGGGTTGTTTGGTCGCGTAATATTCTTGATCAATTCAGTCTCATATGACTGTCAGGTGCGGGAACAATACTTACAGCCTGAAGATTGACCATATCCTGCTCCTCTGGGCCTGATATTGGGTCCAAGGAGAAGGCCTCGCGTAGTCTTGTCAAGAATCGCGGCCATAGTATGCTTTCAGTCTGGTCTACATCTGTCAGTCTACAGTCTACATAAACGTTTAGTCGTTCGTACGGCTTTCTATCGATATGTTTTCCTGCGGTGTCGCTCCAGTTTGAGATGAGGCGGCAATAGCAGTAATGGTAGCGTCTCCAACGGGCATTGGGCTTTCGCTTTGGCGCGGAGACAACCTATCTCTGCATTTTGTCAGACTGGCCTGGCTACGAATCATGTAATGATGACATACCTGTCAAATCGACAACTAAGTTTGCCAGCTTCACATCTTTGACAAATGCCGGGGCTAGATTCAATGCATTTGCTTTTCCGAGCCTTGCATCGATCGCATCTGGTAATGGTAATACTGTCAGTTCTGAGTCCAGTACATTGCTTTTAACGGACTCACGCTCGAGGTGCACGTTTCCGGTTCTCTTCGGCAACGCGTCTACGGCGGCGACGTCGAGCCGCGGGAGTTGAATCCATGGTTCTGATGCAAGATTATGGAGATTGACGGGTAGTGGAACCTCGGCTGCTTGTCCTTGTAGAGCGCTAGGTTTGTCGGTAATTTGCCCTGGGCTGATAGCGCTCATCCAAATACTGGGTCTTAGTTGATTATCTATTTTGCCCGTTGCGGTCATGGCATTCTGTTAGTGGCGTAGCAGACATGGAAGTTGCCTACCCCATACCATCAACGAAACTCATGTTATCTTGCCTCTTTCAGCATCAATGTCTGCATTATCCGCTGATATATACTTAAAGCAGAGAATCCCGTTTCAAAGCACAAACCTATGCCTAAGTATCCTGCGTTTTGTACTAAAGAAATGCGTATGTTTCTATTATTCAGTCCTCTGTTTTTGAGCACATTCAATCCAGCTACATCACTTCTGGGGTCAACGAGTCAAAGCTGCGTCGCACAATTCCGTCATTGCTCTTATCCTGCGGCACAGCTTCTACTGTGCCTTTTCAATTCCATAATTACCGCTGCAGAGTGTCTTTTCAGCGAGTCATGGCAGCCCCCTCATCAGTAACTTGAGTCAAAGCGCTGCAGCGATGCCCAACGTCTGCAGCCAACATCTTGTCGATCTTCCCCAAGAAAAGGCTCTCTGCCGTGGGGGAGCAGCGACAGAAGGGCGGCACAGAGGGGAGCCCTGTTGAGACCCCTACGCATTTCATGGCTAACCTAACCCCTACAGAAAAATAATGGCAAACTTGGCGACCCGATTTCTATTTTTGCTTACACCGCTCAGTGCCGGATAGCAATTACCGAGTCATTCGAAAATCTGGGGTAGCATTGATCTACAAGTTGCATAAAACTGCCCAACTCAAAATTATGCGACACGTATCAGATGCATATATTTAGTCAGCATGGTTTCGAGAATATAAATCATGCTCCTCGCCCTCACTGGACTTACCATCACAGCAAACTATTCACTGTAACACTCTCGCCTACTAATCTTTGTATTTGTCTGAACTTCCCCCTCACTATGGCGCCGGCTCAGACCCAAGATACACCAGAGAATACTCAAAAGAGTTCCGATCTCTTGGAGCATCCCAAGGGGGAATCCGTACTTACAGACAAAGACCGAAAGGCACTCGTCTTCACCGACAAGCACAGCTCTCCAGATGTCTACGTCAACTCCAACAAAGACACTCTGTGGCATCCCTGGACAGGAACGCTAGAGCTCAAACCTCTTCGATTCGAAACGAGATCCGGCAGTTTCGTCATTGGGCTGAGAACGCCTGTCGATTGCTGGCTCGGAAAACATAGACATCGAGGTACAGTCACAGCTGTTACACTTTCAGGGAATTGGAGATACAAGGAGTGAGTATGACCTCAACCCGCGGTGCGTTGACTGACATTTGTAGGTATGACTGGGTTGCTGGACCTGGCGACTACGTTGTTGAGAACCCGGGAACTATTCACACGTTGTTCATGGGTGCTGGCGCAGAAGTGGTGTTTACCATTACGGGAAGCCTCGAATTCTTCAATGACGATGACAGCTTACGGGAGACCATGGATATCTTCAGTTTCGCGGAGCTTTATTATGACCATTGCAAAGAGAAGGGTGTCAAGCCAAATGAGAAACTATGGTATTGAACAACATCAACCTTGGTTTGGGTCAACAGTTTGTCATAAGTTTATAAATTGCCAGCCTTTCCGAGAGCAGCCTTTGTAACCGGCAGAAGAAGTATTATCCGAAGATCAGAACTGAATTCTTTACTAGCTTTGTTCAGAACCCAGCAGTCCTTAATCATACACTGATCGCTCAAAGAAACCCTCTATAAAAGGTCAATTCGGGTGAAATTTAGTTATCAAGCCACGAAAATGCCTTTCAGCACTCAATATTTTATTGCGGCGATGGCTAATTCTACTCACTTGTGGTGCTTCTTACTGTTTTCAATATTTCCAAATCTCCAAGAAGTGCTGCACAATAGATGATGGCTTGTGCATGTTTGCAAATATCTCATAAATTTGAGGATATCAAGGAAAACCTTGACCGTGCAATGCTTGTAAAAAGACCTGTGAGTTAATGACAGTATTCCAAATCCCACTCACTCGAATATCCAGAAGCCAAAGAGGTTCTCGACTATAATGACCAACAAGAAGAATTGCAGTCTGAGCATCACGGCCGAGAAAGAACACTTGAGAGACTGTATCAGAAGGACAAGCGATTGATAGCATACCTCGTGCAAGCAATCCAAGTGTAGGTATTTCTCTTGAGTGGTAAGCGAGCCACCTCTATTCATTCCATTATCTATCCAACTTAACAGTAAAAATCATCTGGGCTCATCTCCTTTTCGATGTCAGATGGCGGCAGCCCAGCTTTACCAACATCAAAGCTTAATATGATATGTCTTCCAGAAATACAAATTAAAACAACTGTCCTCCCCGATATAATTATTTTGGCGTTAAGACACTCTGGAGACAGCCTGAAGAACTTCTCGTTCCCGATCGTGATCCATGACTGATCCCGTCTCCGAGCCGGCAAGGTGGACCGCTCACTCGCCCTTCGAAGAGGATGTCTGACCACTTGAATAACAATGTCATCAAGAATAACATTTACACCTCTTAGTTGATTGGAGAAACCTCGATTAGTTTCAGTATAGCCGGTATTCGCAACACGTTTGTAGTTATGATGTTCCAAATGCCAGCAACACAGGGTGAGATCCATATGGAATGTGACAAGGGTCTTGCAATCCTCCGAATAAAGGCAGTATTTAATCCTACTCTTGATGTCGAAGGAACGAGTGTAGTCCCCCGGTTCCACATTACACATCGTGATAGAGGTTTGATTGGCAACAACCACCGTGGCGAAATCAGGTGAGAACTGGATGAAGTCGCTGTTGCCTACCAGCAGGCATTCGAATGTATTTTGGCGAAGTGACCAAACCTGATAGCCAACCCAATTTTCTAATACCACTGTTCTCCCATTTGGTGATGTTTCAACGTTCCAAATCCCGTTGTACAGGCTTCTCGCCCTTTTCAGGCCCTTGCCTTGAGTGTGAGGGTCCCATATTCGGACAGTATTGTCATCCGAAGAAGCTGTAAGAATCATTGTGGAGTCATGAGAAAGCTCAACTGACCAATTAACCCTTGGAGATGAGAGTTCAAAGGCCTGCTCACGATCTCCGCTCTGAATATCATGGGTCAGAACGGTTCCTGTGCTGAGGACGGCGATAAGTTTTGTCGCGTCTTCTGAAAACATTAACGACTCTATTTTCTGGTCATGCAGCCCATTTTTGATTTCGCGCATGAAAGCTCCGTTTTGAGTATCCCAGATCCCTATGCAGCCCTCTGTATCTCCCGAAGCTATCATGCGTGAGTCCGGTGAAAACACCGCCAGGAGGATATTGCAGTCATGGCCTCTGAGAACCTTTTTGCATGTACTCGCGTCTAGATCCCAGATACGTAGAGTCCGATCGAAAGAAGCAGAGACAAGCAATTGATTGTCTGGCGAGATGACCGCTGTATTGACCTTTCCTGTATGGCCCTTCAATATCTTCTCGCATCTACCCGTGCTACTGTTCCATAATCTTACTGTTGCATCATCTGAGGACGTGGCTACCATTTCTGAATTATGTGAAATGACAGCTGAATTGACCGCTCCTGTGTGTCCCCCCAAAATGACAAGGTCCCAATTCTGTATTTTCCAAATTCTTACGAATTGGTTTCCACTTGCTGTGAGCAATAGCTTCGAGTCACGAGAGAAGGCAAAGGCCTTCCCTGTAGGCGAAGGATAGTCCAAGACTTTATCACACTCTCCAGTTTGCAAGTTCCAGATCCGTAGCGTACCAAAGGTTGAGCTCGAGGCAAGCACCCTTGAATCTTGAGAGAAGACCACAGACAGAATTTCACCGGAGTGTCCTGCCAATACATGCTCGCATTTACCGGTCTTGATTGAAAAAATTCGAATGGTGTTGTCAACATCTATCGATGCAATGGTTTTTGAATCAGGCGAAAAGATAGCTGACTTGACTACAGCACTGTGACTTATTACCAAGGAACATGGTCCCCACTCATCCTCGACTGTTGGCCAGGCCAGAAGCCAGTCAGGGACTCGATTTGCGAAAAGGCGTCTCACGATGCTATTTTTTGGTGAGAATACTATTGCTGACGAGTAGACTTGTAGTGGGGCTTCATCAATAATGGAAAGATGAGTTCGGATGAATCTCGAAGAATCTTTGATAAGGTCCGAAAGATTGTCACAGGAGTATTTCTAGGGTTGTAAGTATAGTACACTTTAACTTAAACACGATGCCGTACCTCTAACCATCCATCTAATGAATGTAACATAGTCAGGCAGTCGGTTGTATGACCAAGGACACTCATGGCTTCCAACCAATGGAGCAGGTGCTTTTCCAAAAAAGTATAGATTTCATAGGCCTCGCACCCTCGGGTGTTGGAGGATACATAATGGTGTACCCAGTAATGACAAGCATAGTGAAGCTCAGGAGGTATGAACTGGTGCGGGTCCAGGTCTTCAACCTCGAATGGAGATGTTCCCGGAAAGGGTAGTCTGCAGATGTTTTGACAAAGTATCGAATCCATGATGAAGAGGCAACGACCTGCCAGTCTCCGGTGCGTTGCCTTTTCGTCCACCCAGAAGTCCGTAGCTCCTTGTAGTTCAGGATCAACAAGATAGTCCCTGAATGATAGATGTAGGAGTCTGACGGGGACTTCTGGGGTCTTGGGTACATCGAGAACAGAGTGAAGAACCTTGATCTTCATATCTATTTTCGTGGTGGAGATGTTGAGCAATAATGATAGAGTATTGATTGTCAAAGGTGTTGCTAATAAGACGATAGCACCGACGATCAAGTGGAAGTTTTTGACAATCTCTTCTCGCTCTACCTTCGGCCTATTGATGATTTGCAGCGCCAGAATTGAGGAATAGATGTCGTTGAGCTGCGACATATGCGTGCGGCTACTGGACTCAAGAATTCTAGCCAGAAGCTCATCAGGGCCACCAAGAGCGGCATCATTCAAGAATCGACAGATAGTTGCTGCAGCGATGAACAGGGGTTGTGTCATGGAAACAAGCTGTCTAATTCTGGTAGTGCCCGGCCACTGCTCAGCTAACTGTTGATCACTGCGAGCCACATAATTAAAGCTCTTTCGTATTCCACACAACTCGTGCTGGAGAAAGATAGATATGTCATGCTCCATGATATCCTGTGAAATGCTATGGAGCTCGAGACCCTGGTACATGCCGTTGATATCCAGGAATCCAAGTTGAATCGGAAGTTCTGGTCTGCTTGTAATGAACACTCTGAGTTTTAGGGAATCTAGGTATTCAAGTTCGGCGAAAAATGAAAGTAGACGTTTGATATGGAATTCTTCTTCGCATTCGTCAAGGGCGTCTATGACGATGACAAGGGAACTCGGACATGCTGAAGAAGCTGCCAACCTTCTAAGAGGCTCTTTGATAAGCTTCTCAAACTGCTTTGCAAGAGTTTTCGTTGGGAGTGATGGATCGGCATCAATGGCCTTTTTAATCAAACCGATCATACTAGGGGTATGCATAACCAATTGGCGTGCCAGGGTAGGAATAAGCTTCGACATATTTCCTCGGTTTGCCTCTCCTCTTTTGAAGAAGAAGTTTGCACCGAGACAATCTCTCTCCCACTGCCGCTGTGCGACAGTCCGTGATATGGTTGACTTCCCCGTTCCCGCCATACCATTTAGCCAGAATATGGTCTTTGACTTAGGACTCGTGATCCACTCGTTTATCTCAGCGAGAAGCTGAACTCGTGTCTCTGGTAGACACATGGGGCTATGCTCCTCGGCATAAGAGTTGAATAGAGCTTCAGCTACGAAGGGGAGCTGCTCAAGGGACGATGTGAGATCGGCCTGCCCCATTCGATTACTGGTAAAACGGTATTAATAGACTAGCCATAGTCACGAAGTAATCGACTTACTGCATGGAGTCCACTTTACCTTCCACTGGATCAGCATTAGCAGTAGGTCTACCCAAACGATGGTGAAAGTGGCATACTGACGTGATTGCAATATCTCAAGAACTCGTTGAGACTCTGCGAGTTGCCGTACGGGAACATGACTGAGAAGTTCTACAGCAAATGCGGCAGCAGTAGATGCTGCATATCTCTGCCACTGATCGTTCTTGTGGCTATCGGCATAATCGCAGATACCGCGAATAACGATGCATGGGAACCTATCGACCAAGCCTGCGGCTTCCATCTCGACACACAGGCATTGGTGGCCTAGGCTCTCGGCCAGGTTATCTCTAAAAGTCGCGTCTTTGATAAGAGTGTTGCCTGAAGCAATAACTCCATAATGGATTATCGGTTCTGTAGTTTCTCGCTTTTCGCGATCGATTGTGCGAGAGATATTGCATTTCGTGCATGTCTTCCCACCAATGTGGCCATAGTCTGATGGGAAAAGACGATCGTTATCTGAGCCCTGGTAGGTGAAGTTACTGCCCGAACGTTTCATGCCAGGGTTAGCTATCAACATAGCCTCCAAAAGTTGTGGTATCTTGGAGGGTCGAATCTCGTGCTCAGCCTGCAAGTTCGACAGAGCTTTCAATAGGACTGCAGGTGGTTTATCAAGCGAGCCTGTTGGTTCCCAAACCCCATTCGCTTTCGCCTTGCCAAAATCATATTGCACGACGCCTCCAGTTACACCATGCGGCTGCCCAACAACAACATCGCCAAGTCTAATATCCTGATCATCGTCAGGTCTGGCTATAGCTCCACCAATACCGACCAAGAGACCAAAACGGAGTTGCGGCAAAGAGTGTACAAGATCCGATGTGGTGGTGGCAGCGGAGGTTGTTCCATAGACCCCTGCCGGTAGAGAGGCAATGACGATGTTATGTTGCCCTATGCGGCCCCAAATATAATTATTTGTATCTGAAAACGATGGATGAAAGTTATCTGGTTCTGAGTGCTCCTCATCCAGTAGTGCCCTTGCTGCTGCTTGCTCGATGGCAAGGGCCACGATCCAGCCAATAGTATAGAGAGACGGACTATCAAGCTTCGTCTTCTTGCCCTCCATTCCCATGTTGACTACCGACCAGATCAGGTCGCATATGCTGTTGCTTTCGGGCTAGGATACCACGGAGCGAAATGTATGGTAAGATTGGTAAAGGGACATGGAAAAAGAGGTTTGGATGTGGGGTTGCGGCTGAGTGCGTTTGGTCATGCTATTTGATAAGGGATATGCGGAATAACATCCGTTCCGGAATTGTGCATTTTTGTGCGGCTGAGACAATGTTGGTTGGATGGGTTACAGAATCAGGCTGAGCTGATGTATGACCTGTCGAAGTAGGGATTAGAAAGCTACTGGCGGGGAAGACATATCTGTTGCTCCAAGATAAACTGAGCTGGGAGCAAAAACTTCTATATAGCACAGGTTACTCGCGAAGACTTTCATCGCGTTATCTACAGGATACATAGGCAAGTCACAGCCACAGGGTATCAATCATTGATGTATGAAAGAAAGGTTTACGATGGGACTGCATATCTTAATGACATGTATTAAGTGAAAAGAAATAAAAATTGAATAAAAGCACCTAATGACATTGCTCAACGTAGTGGAATGAGCACGCAAGGCTTTGACAGAGACGACTCCTTCGACTTTTGCAACATAAACACCCGCAACTGCATCATAATATGCAAGTCGTAAATTTGACAAAAGATACCATAATCATGGGGCGAAACCAGATAATACCAATTAAGCACTATAGTTCTCAAAGGTGGTTTCACCCTTGCCCAGTCATTCGCGACGACCTAAAACATCCCACTGTCAGTCTTTCTCGAGTAGTATTTAGCTGTTGATGTATCTTACCTAGGCCTCGATGAAAACGGAGACCGCCCTGTATGTCGCAGGCACACAAGCCTCTTTAGACAAAAGTGTGAAGGGCGATCCACCTCGTTGCCTTGTCCATCGCTTTTGTCGACCTAGTTGCTCATCTGGCTGCACCGACTTTGGGACTAGCCGCTTCTTTTGGTGTACCAGCGGCGGGCTCTGGAGTGAGCAGACAGTTCTGCTTGGTGTCAGGACACTTTGGGCGAAGTTCGCACCGGAAAGTGAACGCAATGGGCTTGTCTTCAGGCTCTTCAGCCTGGACACCACGAAAGGTTACAGGAATCACCATGGGGTACATGGATTGATTCTTTGAGGCCTTGTTCCGAATGATAATCTTTTTCAGATTTCTGTGGCGGTGCACTATAGCCGGTGGTGCTGCTGGCACGGTGAGTTGGTCGTCAACCTCACGGGCTACCTTAGGGCGTTTGCCGCCCTTGAAGGCCTTGACGAAATCAACTTTGGTGGAGTTGCCTTCGGAGACAGGATTTTGGTCTTGAGGCTCAGAGTCCTCAGCCTTGCGCTTCTGGGGGCGTGTTTGAACCATGGTGAAAAGGTCGTGAGCGGGAGTACAGAGGGTGATGATGTACAAAGCTGAGGTGTACAAAGACGCTGTATGAGGTCGTTTGTAGTGTAGAAGCTGACAATGTAAAAAGATCTAGTGTACAGCGAAGTAGTACAGAAGATGGGAGGTTATATGACAGGCAGAGCTGAAACGATTCCGTGATGTATTTACAAGGGTGAGATTTGTAGGAAGGACCATAGAGAAGAGACATGTTTTATAGGCCGAGGAAGCTTTCCTTGATTGGCAGAGTTCAAAAGACTTCTAAAACATCAGAGGATATAAAACTAGTATTTGGCAGAAAGATGTGTAAGGAGTTGAGTAACTTTGGTGTTTAAGCTGCAGAAAGTTTGCAACCGAGGCATTATCAATTCTGCGCCAACTTTAGCCAATCCTCGGTGGTCAAAAACTCATTTAGGTTCAAAAAGTGAAAGTTTGAACAGACTATACTCACGTTAACTATCACTCATGACTGATTGAATGGAGAAAGCCTACCTGCGGGAATTTCACTAATAAGAAAATGAAAAGCAAAGACCTGTTCGATTTGTTCTCATAATCACACAGGACTGGCTTACTCCACACTAGCTAATCGCGAACTGAGTATTCAAAGAGACTTTGCACGGTGAACATTGTCGTCATCACCACACCAAAGTCAAATTTGGATGCCAGAATTGCAGTTCGGCAGTCAGAACGAGCTATGCATCCCTATTGAGCATGTAATACAGGGGCTGGGTGACAGTAAAGATCAACCTCTCAGTTCCCATATGACAACGAATCTACGTGATGACTCATGCGATAACCAACCTTCTGTCGGCGGCTGCCTAGAGCATCAGAAGGTATAGGCTTCGTATGCTGGGTGAAATACCCTTCAGACATCGGTCATGAAAGCTGAAGACATGTGAGGTCATATAACTGCTTAACGTGAACTTCGACCCAAGTCAACAATCCTCAAGTTTGCAGAACGCCTCTCACTCAATATCTTGGCCAAATCGTTATTGTAACACCTAACTTGGTTCTTGTGCCTCATCGCCCTTCGATCGCCAGATGACCCAGCAGCATATTGATGACCTCAGCTTTTGCGTTCATCTCCGCTAGTTGCAGAGGAGTCTTGCCTTGCTTGTTTCTCCCGTCAACAGTCGCTCCCTCGTCAAGCAACATCCTTACGACACCCATATGATCATAGATACACGCTAGTGACAAGGGTGAGTCTCCAGAACGGTCCTTTGCGTTTACATCAGCCCCTTTCTCCAGCAGTAGTTTGACAAGACCCTCCCTTCCTTTTCTAGCAGCAGAGCATAGCGGCGTGCTCCCATCGTAAGTTCGTGTCTCAACATTAGCTCCTGCATCAATCAACTGCTTTATAACACCCATATGGCCGTAGTTGCATGCTCGTAACAAGGGCGAGTCTCCACATTGGTTCTCCGCCTCTATATCAGCTCCTTTCTCCAGCAGTAATTTGAGAACACCATCTTTTCCTTTTCTAGCAGCAATGGAGAGGGGCGTACTCCCATCGCAAGCTCGTGCTTCAATATCAGCCCCCGCATCGAGAAGAAGCGACGTCATCGACACGTGCCCTACCGAAACTGCTAGCGCCAGGGAGGTGTATGCGTACTTGTCCCGAGCTTCTAACATCGCGCCGCTTTTCAGCAAGGACTCTGCGGCGGAGACTCGCCCGTATACTGCCGCATACATAAGAGCCGTGTATGAGTTATCCGGGTTTCTAACTTCTAGGTCTGCACCCTTATCAATGAGAAGTTGCAAGATTGTGTTTTTTCCGTTGGCGGCAGCCCAGAGCAGGGGAATGAAACCGCCCATGCTTTGTCGGCTGTTAATCAGACTTGCCGTTGGAAGGTTGCTTGGGCCGGCAGAAACCGGTGTTTCTGTGTCTTGAGAGGCTTTTTGCTTGTCCAATTGGCTCTGTATCATAGTTTCCGCCCAACTCACTGGGCATTTTGGCCAGTCGATCTTCTCAATGTTTAAAATATGCTTTGCTGACTGATCTTCGAGTTCAACCAGCCTGTCTCTTTTTTCTGATATTGTCTTATAAGATTCGTAAATCTTGACCTCCGCAAATTTAATTTCGAATTCAATCCTCTCTCTTTCCACTGCGAGTTGTCTCTCCTTTTTCTCCACCTCATCTAGTTTGCCTCTCAATGACTCGATTGCGTTGAAAGCCACCGACTGGTCGTCAGTTGCCTTCTTGATTGTCTCCTCTATATATTCCCCTTGGCAAAGGGATGAAATCAGCATTTCCATTTCAGTCGCTTGGGAAATACGATGGGGCATGTCTGCATTAGATAGTGGTCTCGAGTCAGTCCGAGCTAGTCTCAGCAGGAAGATTGATCCTTGCGAAATATCTTCTTTTTGCACGGAGACCTCGACAATATCATTGCCGTTGTGTATGATCTTATCGCGCAGTTGCTCGGGTTGGATATATTCCAGACCTCCGGCAATCTTAGCCAGATCGAACTTTTCAGGTGCTACTATCGCAAAGCATTTTGCACGTTCTTCCTGCCCATCGTTGCTGAAGTCCAAGACGACGATGATATCGTGGCCCTTCTCTGCTCTGGTAGTAAAGCGAACGAGGTGTCTTTGTCTGAAAGTCTGATTTGAATCATACAAGCCCGCGACCAAAGCACGACCCCGGTCCCACTTGAGTGGTGGCCAAATTTCCTTGAGATGTAGTTTTAGCTTTTGATGGCCATCTACGTGAAGCCAGATGCGTTTCCCTGTCATTTCTGCTGGTCGAAACTGGCGATCCACGCGGATGCGGACTTCCTGGTCATCGTAGCTATCAGTTTGTATCCCGGAGAGAAGTATAGGACCATATCCCAGGGGTCGGATGTACTCCCTGACTGTCGAAATTGAAGGCGTTGTGCAGTGCAGCGGAATAGCGATGGTACCTTCTGTCGTGTTTTCGAGGCCACAATTAAGAAGGCCGTATGTTACCCCATTCTCTGTACTCCGTAACTTGAGCGAAGTGTGGATGTATCCTCCAGAAACAGTGAAGGTGTTGATGCATGCGGGGTCGAGCGCCTTTGGAACGATACGGCCACATTTGGCGAAGTCTGCTGGGGACGATGCAAAGATTCCGGCTGACATGCTATCCTCTTTCGGACTAATCTGAGATTCTGACTCCATGCCTTGAACCTTAACTCCCCATGCAAATATTGAGTCGTCGGTCGTCTGCTCCATGATCTTGAGTTGAAGCCTTTCGAAGGCTTTGTGGCCCTCACCGTAGATCATAGGCATGGTAACGTTGAATATACCGAGGAGGCAGTAAGCTATGTCTTCTTCTCTCTTAGTCTTTCTCTTCGATGCCCATGACATCCGCTGTGCGACGCTTGCGTGGTGGAAATCTGTCCAGCCGAGCAGGAATTTGCGAGCTATACCCGTGATATCTTCGATCTCGCTCGCCAATTCTTCCTTCGTGCCAACAAGACTCCACGTTTCATCGAAGAAGTGTATTTCTCCAGGAGCAAGAAGCTCCTGTAATGTCCATCCTCTTGTGAACCATGAGCTTGTGGAGAAGCTGGACGTTGATTCCCAGATATCCTGTTCATAAGGAACGTCGGCCATGTAGGTATAACATAGTGCGGCTCTCCGATACCACTGAAACATGGAGTTGATAGCCTCATCTAGCTCTTTGGAACTCTCCTTGTCGATGCAGCAAGTGTCGATCCAAGCATATTTGAGGTTGTCCTTCTTGGCCTGGCGACAGCAGCCTTTCACTTTTGTCATTCCGAGCTTCTTTGTAGTGCCTCTCGTCATATCCTTGAAGGTAACCTCCTCGTCATCATTTCCCCATCGGTGCGACAGGATGGCATATGGTGGGATTTGGCCGCCGATGAAGGTTTCCAGCTTTAGGTTCTCAACGTTTATAAGCCGCATGATAGCCTTTTCCGAGCGCCCAAGCCCGAAATCCTATTTATCAAGGGATCCAATCTTCAGTGCGGCTTAGTGCTATGGTATTGAGCGGGGTAAACAGAAGCTGATGGTCAGCTTGAAGAGGTATTATAGGCTTGAGATGTCAGGGACATAAAAAAATGCTCACACAAAGTTGAGCAGTTTTAAAATAGCAGGCCTCCTATAATTGATTACTAGGAGAAACGATTGAGGAGAGAAGGGGTTGAAAATTAGTCTCAGCGTTCCAAAATGGCTGATGCAATATTTTCAGCCCAACCTTGTGGCTGTGAAGCCGCGAAGTGCAGCCAGCTGCATGACAATTAGCCAATGATTACCACGGTCAATACACCAATATTGACAAGGCAGAAGGTTTTCCAGTTTAGCCAATTACGACACCATAAATATCACAGTAGTGTCACGAGACAAATTAAATACATCAATTTTCCTTTTTACTCATCATTTCCTTAGCTCAAGACTATCAGTCACGTTACAATAGTCCATTGACAGCATGGTGCTTGCAAGTGATAATAGCGGTGGATGAACCACTATCGATACATCCTATTCTTCAATTCTTACAAATTAGAGGCTGTTCCTGAGTCTTCCCCCTCCCGGCACAGTGACGCCCCGTCATACTTTGCGGGTAAAGGAGTCTCATGTCTAGGTGCGACCATCGACGGTGTTTTATGTTGATGAGTTGGAGGATTCCTGCTTTCGAAATATCTCAAGTCTTTTTTTATTCTGCTGCTCGAGAAGGGCGAGTTGTTTCTGATAGTCTTCCTCGGCTTCTTCACCAGTGAGGAGGAGGCTGGGCACCTTGTCGGGTGTCTCTTCCGGGTCAGCAGCCTTTTTGGCCTTGTTCATGTCGACGTTTCTGGCCGAAGTCTAAGACTGAGATTTTGAAATGACAACGATAGTAGAAAGAATAGTAAAGGTTGCTGCTCCCTTTCTATGAGCTGTCAGAGTCCTATTAATTACAGAAACCCTGTCGAACATTGTGCCCTACCTTTATGCCTAACTGCTTTGATAGGGCGGACTAAACGGTTAGTGAAGAAAATGCAGCAATCCTGAAATGTTGGATAGCTAATTGCACTGGAGTGAGCTTGTGAACGAGTTCTGAGGGGACTGTGAATTGGCTCAAATGAGATGCCTGAGGCGAGACCAATTTATCTTGGGGCTCGCCTTAGATCACGAAATTCGCGCTAAGATACACTCAGTCAGGTTGATCTGGGCCGTAGATTTTCCGATATATTGATGCACTAATAGGTCTGCTCTCCGCAAGGGCAAATGAGATTAAGCTTAAAAGTTGGTATCCGTGGTATGCCGTACCAAGAACACAGCAAGGTATCGACTGAAATGGTTGAAAACAACACTAAACAGTAAATTAAATAATAAATCTGTCTCAAGTGAGGGCAGCTGAAAGGCATGCTATTAGTGTGACTAACAATATTATCCTGCTGTGCACAGCCATGCACAGCCTTGGGTCTTAGTGGCGCGGCATTAGGAATAAACCAACCACCCTGTGCTTTCATAAATCGTGATCGAAAAGAGGGCAAGGGGTCCAAGACATGCTAGCGTACACAGTCCAGTCTATTGCACAGAACAGGATATGCCATTATTCGACCACTTTCTTATTCAGAGGCACCGTGGACAGTAAAGTACGCCAAATTGAGTTTTGATATTTAGCCGCTGGCATTCGAATCCTACAGCCAATCTACAAATGGCAATGGCCGAGACTCATGTCATGCAACTTGGCAATACCAACCATCACTTGCGCAATCCGTGACGAGGCTTCAGGCATCAGTTTAAGCATAATTTACCAAATATAAAGCATCAATATCAGCCTTTTCCACCTTCACAGCATCTCGCGAAACTAGCCCGTTCACTAAAACAGAGTTTCACAATGCAGACCAAGACTTTCCTCACCATCCTTCTAGCCGCGCTCCCCGTAGCTCAGGCCTTCAAATTCACTGGTCCCGACCCCTCCAAGCCTATCGACGTCAGCAAAGAAGTCACCATCACTTGGGAAGGCGACGTTCCCGACAACCTCTCACCCAAGTTCGACTTCTCTTGGTATTGTGAGCCTGATGATCTGAATAAACTCAGCTCTGATATCAGCCAACTTGTCGATGACATCTATCTGTCCGACCATAAGTACAAGTTCCGATTCCACAACTCCAAGTCGATGCTTGAACCATTTGCCGACAAAATCGGTACCAAGAAAGTGTTTTCTTTCCAGGCTGTATTCACGGATGAGAAGCAGGATGATCTTCAGCTTCAATATTGGAGTCAGAATTACACTATCATTGGACTGGACAAGAAGGAGGACGAGAAGTCAGAGGCTGATCTGTAAAGGATTGAGGCTGGTTCTAAAGCAGTGCCAAATCACAATCCCAGTCTTTTCCCTACAAGATTTCGTTCAGGGCTTGATTATCGCATGTCTGTAAGGCAGAGAGTTGGAAATTGACTGTGAAGTACAAGTCACTGCATCTCGTGCAAAAACGTTATCACATTAACTTTGTCTGCTTAAGTCTTGAATCTCGTAGGCAGATCAGCAGATAGATAGAGGGCAGTACTTTGCAAACCTCCGTGGTGTATTGTAAAGCATATCAAACTGCCAGCGAACTTGACCTCCCTGCGCCAGGAATACCTCCCCCCAGTCGATCTTGACGATTATCCGTGCTCAGTGCGCTCCACCACAGCTCCTGGCTTCCCATCTCGAGACTGTTCGCAACATGAGGCCCTTGTCTCACCCGCTGAGTCATCGAATCAGACGGCTTCCGTAGCTCAGTTGGTTAGAGCGTCGTACTAATACTTCAATCCCGAGTATCGGTAATGCGAAGGTCTCAGGTTCAAGCCCTGGCGGGAGCAATCCCATTGCCTTCTGATTCATCTTTTTGCCCTTATATCATGCGATACACTTTCGTTGTTTGTCCAAGCTAGATGCAGTCGGAAGATTTCATGTTAAGCTCACGGGAGTGTCATTTTTGCTCGCCTTGAGGATAAGAAACATATAGTGGGGCTGGTGTGTCTTATCGGGAGTCTGCTATTTGCCAATGCAGTCCACTGGTTTATCCTGTCAACAATGTGCAAGCGACGACAGCACTTTATAAAGTCGCGGTGAAATGTACTGGAAGTAGATTGAATAGTTCTGCGGCTTTTATTTAGATGCTTCTCTGCAAACAATGAGTCATATCGTGAATTGCTCAATGCCGCGAATCATGGATCTTAGTAATTTCCGCCTTCTCCAGTGCTGCTAGTCCTCCTCGCGTTGGACGAGGTCAAGGATCGCGTTGCAAGACTGTAATTCATCCAATCACAAGGCCTGGTTCCGTGGTCTAGTTGGTTATGGCATCTCGTTAACACCGAGAAGGTCCCCGGTTCGATCCCGGGCGGAACCACATTTTTGCATTTCTCTGTCAGGCTGCTGCAACTTGGCATGTTAAGTTAATTTATTTTAACTATAAGATAAACGCGTTTAAAATCTTTGAGACTCTTAGATCCAATATCAAATACAGATATATTTATCTTTTTAGTATTTAATACAGTCCAAGGCCAGAATTTCATCCAACAAACTGGGAAACCCTAGTGATATCAATCCATGAGGTGAGATAGGTTACTCCCCAGCGGTGACAGTAGAGACCGCAACCTGGCCGGAGCTTCGTGACGAGCTCTGGGGTTGGTACGTCGCTCTGTGCGATTGCGATGCGGCTGCAGTCACAGCTTGCAGCTGTCTTCGAAGCTCTGCATTGGCCTTCCTTTCCTCGTCCAATAGCCACTGCAACTAGGCGGCATCTTTCCAACTGCGATGTCTGCTGGTTCGTTTCGCCGTTGATAAAGCCTCTCACTTTGCGGTTTCACTGGAGCGTGACTGAAGCCCCGCAGAATTGACGAGCGACAAGACGATTGGCACACGATGGCGACTTACCATTGCACCTCACCTTACACCAGCGGCATCTATCGCAAGCTTGGCCTTTTCTCAGGGTGGGAGTCGCCTTATATACAAAGGTAGCTTAGCTGACTGGTGACCAGAACACTAAGCCCGGATTATAATAGACGCTTCCCGGGGATCGCAAAGGGAGCCAGCCCCACTCCTGGATAGACTGTTCCACCTTGCCATGACCCTCCCTTATCTTTCTGGAGATGGTCATCTAAGGTAGCCATCAACTCAGACCTACTAATATTCATCCGCGTACTGTCCGTATAGGACAAGATGTCGCGAAACTTACAAGCGTGTTACGGCTGGTATGCCCTCTGTGACCTCGCCACGTTTTGTAACGACATGCTAAGCCTGTGGTCATAGCCGACGAGCAAAAGTCAAATGCGATGGTGCAAGGCCGCAATGTACGGTATGCTCGCGCAAACAAAGACATTGTCGCTGGCCTGAGACTCTTGCCCCCGGTGGCTATAGGGCTATACGCTTTGAAAGCAGTCCGCCGGTGACCGCTGGGCCTGCCAGAGAGCCACCGGTGCTAGAGGTTACACAAACTGGCACGAAATCTATGCCAAGTAAAATCTCACCCCTACTGAAGCAACGCCTCCTCCAGACCTTCTCCCAGACCCATCAAGGTGTGGAACTTTGTGGCTGCATTCCACTTGATACATTCGCAAACGACAACATTGACGGAGAAGATCAGTTCCTGCTCGAAGCGGTGCTTGCTCTCTCTGCTCTCCATGTTTCAGATTCCGAGGTCGAAGCGGACTCGCAGTTCAAAACGGCCAAGGGTGTCGTGCGGCATTATCGACGTTTAGCTCAAGCATCATCTCGGGAGTACTCTGATCGACCTACCAGTAAGTTTGGCATAGGCTGCTTCAAGAGCAGAAGACAGGATATATCACTTATTTGTCTCAAGTCACGACTATACGAGCGAACTTGGTCTTGGGCCTCTGCGAGCTGCTGACAATGGCTGGCTCCAAGGCATGGCTCCATATTGGCCTTGCAATCCGCTTTGCCCAAACTCTGCGCATGCGTTCGGAGCACAACCGACGCCTGAGCCCGTATCAGCGGGAGATTCGCAGGCGCACGTTCTGGGCATGTATAACGCTTGACCGCATTGTTGCCTACTCTACCTTCCGAACACAAACGATAGCCCTGGATTTGGTTGAACTGTGTCTCCCCTGCAGCGAAGCGGCTTTTGTATTCGGGCGTGAGACTCCAGGACCGCGGGTTGAGGACCTTGGACATGAGCTTCAAGACAATTCTGGCTCATTAGCCTTGGCCTATCTCGTCAAAACTGTCCTCCTTTGGTCCCCCATCGCTCAAAGCTTTGTTGAGCAAGGCCGAAGGGTCCTATCGGGGAAACACGGCACAGGGGCTTGGGAGAGATACTGGCAATCGGAGGCCGCCATTAATAATTGGCTCAAAAGTCTCCCAGGAGGAATGCAATGGTCGGAGAGCAACCTCAGAGCCCACAAGTCCCTTGGGCAATCATGCCATTACGTTAGCATGCATATGCTGATCCATCATGCGATGTTTATCGTGCACCACGAGTTTTTGGTGTATAAAGAAGATCAAATCACACTGCCAGATATCCTTTCGATTCCCATTACAACCGCAAGCGGCACTACGGTCAATGAGCAAAGTCTTACCAGCACACAAGCTTGCATTGATGGGGCGATGCAAATTGTGAACATGCTGCGAACCATTGAGGGAGTTACAAAAGAGTTACCTCCTAACCTTTTTGCAGGTACAGCCGTATCAACATCAGCCAGTGTCTTGCTCTGGGTGTGCCATTGTAGTCCTGACATCGTGTTTCCACCGGAATTCCGGATTCAAGAGCCCGAGTTGGCCAGACAGGATGCCGATTATCTACTGGCAATCCTCGACACTTGGGCCGGCACTTGGCCTCGGGCTCGCGCATGGGCCAGCTCCATTCGACTCTTGGATGAGTTCTACCAGTCAAGACGTCGTGGCCAAGGACTCCCTCGAGCAGCTCCACCAGAGGAGACCATATTGCAAAAGGAAAGGAGTGAGCCTGACTCCGGCGCTGGCTCACCAATCCAGTTGCGCGATGGGGATGGATTTCCTGATGTTAACACGATCCCTAGAGAAACCTATTACAAGGTTCGGATGATCACTGGCTTGATTCTTGAACAGCCTGAAATATGCAGATCCATCCTGCAAATGCGGGACGACGAGCTTTCCACAGAACAGTCGGAGCAGGATGCAGTCCCTTGGCAAGCAGACTTTGACTTTTCATGGATGGAAGACACAGACTTGATGGCAGAACATTCCATCCTGACAGATTATTCGATGTATCTTGATATCTAAACACCAGCCAGTCTGATATAAACACCAACTAATCCAAATAGTACCCTAGGATATACATAGAGATTTGACTTCCCCTCTAGTAGACATATCTAAACTTCCTGATTTGAGTGTCCGTCTTGTCATCCATGGCCATAGCTTCAGCCAGTGCTTCACGAGAAACAGGATCGGCGTCGACCATGTCCATCGCGGCCTCCTCGTGATCGCGAGTCTTGTTGACCCAGATCAAGTAAAGCCGGAAGGCATAGGAAATCACAAAGCACGCTGATAGACACACCATCATAGCAGCAAATCCACTGTCATATTTAGGGGCCTCACGCTCAAAGAACAGCTGTGGGCCAATGATGTTTCCAGCGCAGTACGCGATGAAGACCTTGAATCAGAACGAGTCAGTTTAGGTGACCACCAAAGAGGGAGAGGGGATCCTACCAGAGCATTTACAGTCGTCTTCTTGGTGAAGCCACCAACGTTGCCGGACATCAGGGACATGACGAGGGGGAAACATCCAGAGTAGCCGCCGACCAAGCAAGTGCCTACATAGCGTCCCCATTTGTCATGTTCCGGCAGTTCACGGACAAGGGCAGCTCCGATGAGGGCCAAGGCAAAGCACATCATCATCCAGTAAGTGCGTGTGCCCTCCCAGATCCTGCTACCAACGGTGCAGATAATGACAAGAATCAGCTGCAACCCATAGGGCGCCATCTGCAAAAGCAGAGTCTGAAAAGTGCTAAAGCCAATACCTTTCAGGATAATGGATCGGAACTGTCAGGATGTTAGCATTTTCTTAGATCACAAGTGCAGCTAGCTGTCTTACTGAAGTAATGCCGCCGTTGGGTATGTTGAGTCCAATCTGTAGGAAAAACAGGAACCATGTCTTGGGGTCAGTCAGAGCTTCCCTGAACTGATCCCACTTGAACTCATTGCTCTTGATTCCAGTCAGATTGTCCTTTACCCTAATCACGGCTTTCTCCCGATCCTCTTTGCTCAAAAACCAGGCAGTTGTTGGCGTATCCGGAAGAAGAAAGATGTTGGCAATTCCCCAAATCACAGTAGCCCCACCAAGGAAGAGGAAGGTTCCCTGGAAGAAGGGTTAGTCAAGGGAAACTCATCAAGCCAGCACAGACAAACACATACTTTCCACGGCGCAATGATGCGGATGTGACCAATACCGAAGTTTAGAAGACCTCCCAAAGCGCCAGCGGTGGTGTTGCCTAGGAACCAAGCTGCGTGACGGAGGGGCTGTTCTTTACGCTTATAGAACATGGAGATCATAATAGTGAGACCAGGAGCGATGGCAGATTCAGCCACACCAAGGAAGAAGCGAGTGGCCAGAAGACCAGCAGCGTTGTGACAGGCAGCAGTGACCATGAGTACGGCACCCCAGACCAAACTATACGCGGTAGAGGATGAGTTTATGCACATCAGAGCGGCAAGGCAAGGCTTCACAGGGGTTTGCTTACATAGACAGGGTAATAGACTTGCCCACTTTCCACTTGACCATCAGTAAGCCCGCTGGGTACGAAGCGAGCAGGTAGCCGAAGTAGTAGATACTACTGGCCCAAGAGTATTCATTGCCTGTAAGCTTCAGGTCCGTACGGAGGCCGAGAATCGCGGTCGACGCAAGGGCGGATTTGTCAAGGTACTGGAAAGCGTAGGAAAGGGCCATTACAGGCAGTAGCCTACAGTTCATGTGAGATAACAACTCGTAACTGAGGATAGAAGGGTCGTGGCATACCATCGGTCAAGAGTTCTGCGGATGCGCAGGTCGTCTTCGGGACTGATTCTCTCGATGACACTGCCGGTAGCCACCTCGGCGGCATCCTCTGAGCGTGCATACTGCTTCTTTTCGTCCTGGTCCATTGTCGTGTGCAGTCTTCTGACTTGAGCTTAGAGAAGAGAGAGAATGAAGTGATGATAGAACATCCTGATATGTTTGCAGAAGAGTATACGCATCTTTATACTCCACAATCCTTATCTTGCAGGAAACCCACTTGCAGTAAATCTGGGGTAATGCCGGCTGCGGAGATAACGAGTCCACGGAGACTAGCCATCTTGGGTAGCAGAGGGCCGCCGCCCACGACGGAAGCTAACTCTAAGAAGTAATAAAGATCCGTCTCTGGCATTGGTGTTACCGGCTCACCCCGTGTATTCGTTCTTATAAGAATGATAAGTTCATGGCCTTATCAAGATCCATTTCAGTCAGAAGGACTTAGTTTTCGTCTTTATCTCCTCTCAAGTGTCTATTACTCTCGCCACCCCTCTTACTTGTCAATAATCGATTGTCCTAAGTCCTACATCAGTCACAATGATCGAGCTTCACTGTTCAGGTACGCACTATGAGGTACGTGTACACAAAGATGTTGGGCAGAACTTGATCGAGAGACTAATATGCCTGAATAGATTGGCTACAAGCATGGT
Source organism: Fusarium sp. NRRL 25184 (assembly GCA_013755755.1). Lineage (NCBI taxonomy): Eukaryota > Fungi > Ascomycota > Sordariomycetes > Hypocreales > Nectriaceae > Fusarium > Fusarium sp. NRRL 25184. The sequence goes on along the minus strand of JABSSZ010000621.1, from coordinate 58,809 downwards.
AGCGAGGCAAAAGATCTCGTGCACGGCAGTCTCGAGTTCTACACTGAATTCTTCATCAAATCCTGCAAAATGAGCTGGGCACAAGCGGAGAAAGCCGCAGCGCCATTTCTGCCTTATCTCGTGGAGCATGTACCGCATTTGGTAGAAGAAATGAGAGGTACGTATATGCAAACAATAGCAAGGTCGAAGAAGTGCATCCTGAATCTAACATCATGCAGGTATTGCTGATGGCGCTGGTGTTACCTTCGACGCGATTCTCGCCCTCAATGCTCGATCTGAAATAGCCATGGGCATGATGGACGATGGTTGCACTTCTCTGTCATGGAAAGCTGGCGACTTTGCGATTGGAGCCCAGAATTGGGATGTAAGTACTCTTGCTTGCATTCATATACACCTTAACAAAAACTGATATACCGGATTGATCTAGTGGGAAGAGCCACAAAAGGCCCGTCTTGTCCTTATGCACATCAAGCCTGGAAAAGATGGACTTGTTCAGAGACCAAACATCTGTCTTGCCACGGAAGCAGGAATGCTGAGCAAGAGTGGTCTCAACTCAGCCGGTGTTGCGGTTTTGGTCAATGCAATCAAGGCAAGGGGCGTCAACTTCAAAGCACTGCCTTTCCACGTAGCTATTCGCGCGGCCCTAGACTGTGAGACACGCCTCAAGGCTGTGGCTCGCATCCGCTCGCTAGGACTTGGAACCTCAGCGCACCTCATGTTTGCTGACAAGACTGGGGGCACGTCGCTGGAGTTCAGTCACATGGACGTCATTCAGATGGAGATGGTAGATGGAAAGATTGCGCACACGAACCACTTCCTGCAGAAGCATGACGAATCCGTCATTGACATGGTCATCTTCCCTGACTCGATCAGCCGCCAGGAGCGCATTACCCAGCTCTTGAATGAGGGTTCAGACCGTGTCAAGGAGGGACAATCACCCATGGCTTGTGTTGAGACAATGCTCGAGGATGAACAGAATTTCCCGACGGGCATAAACAGGAAGTCAAGCCCGATTAGGATGAGTGAGACGCTATACAGCTTCGTCGCCGACTTGAACACGAAAACAGCGAGCTTCAGACTCGGTCGGCCAAATGAACCGGAAGGGACCTGGACCTTGAAGCCTGCTGAGCTTTAGATAGAGGGCTAGAGAAATGTTTCGCCTCTGTTAGATCTAAATGACCGTATAGACAAGCATGTAGGACACAATTTGAGCATTATATTTAGACTGAAACTTGTCATATTTGCCCACCACAGGACAAAGAGACATTTACTGTAAGAGAAGAGATTCGAATTTAACCAAGTTGCCACATAAATATCCATACAGTGTCCTCTAATCGGTGATGCCTGACCCCGTGGGCGAGATACCGCCCGTACATAAGCCAGAATGTGGTCGGTTTCAGGCGGTTTAGGAATAACTCCCTTCGTCGAACCGCGACAGTTCTTTGCCTAGACCTGCGTCTAGATTCGGAATATCCCCAGACCTAGGTGAAATGAAATTTATGTCTCCGCGGATGATCTCTCAGTGTGAAGAGTGTGTGCAAATTCTCGGAATATTTGCTTCCATCATCAGAGCAGCAGGCTCTCATATCAATTGAGGAAAGGATATAAGGAATTATGGTCAAAACACTCAACTGTAGATACGGTACTCTATACTCTCGTCTGCACTGTAGCCTATCAATCTACTTGTTCAACGTTTGTGGTTCTTGCCCCGGGACTAGCCCAATCATTTTGGCCGGGTTTACCGTAGCATCATAAACCTCGTCCGTCACCAGCTCAAGCCTCAATGCCGCGTCTTTGGGCGTCAGATCTTCCTTCATCGCCAGGTTTACAATGCTACAGACTGCATCGTACCCAATCAGCGGGTTCAGGGCCGTCACCAGCAGCAACGAGTTATCCACGTTACGTTTGAGAACACTTTCGTCCACCTTTAAGCCCTCAACCAACCCCCTTGTGAACGATTCTACACCCTGTGCTAACAGCTCGATGCTCTGAAGAACATTGTAAATAATCACAGGTTTCGCCACATTGAGCTCAAAATGTCCGCCAGCGGCCCCGGCCATGCTGACGGTTGTGTGGTTGCCCATGACCTGAAAGGCAATCTGGCTCATCACCTCGGCCAGTGTCGGGTTGCGCTTTCCGGGCATAATGGAAGACGTGAGGCCGTCATGAGGGACCACAAGCTCAGCGAGGCCACATCTTGGCCCAGAGCCAAGGAAGCGTAGATCTGTTGCCATCTTGAGCAAGGAGGTAGCCAAGCCGTTAAGCACACCACTGACGTCCACCATGGCATCGTGACAACCCATAGACTCAAATTTACTAGCGGCTGGGACAAATTCGACCTTTTGGGACAACCTTGCTGCTCCAGAACCTAGGCTGAGAGCGGTGTTGAGCTCCTCGCAGAACAATGAGCTGAAACCAGGCGGCGCATTGACTCCCGAGCCCACAGCGGTACCGCCCTGGGGAAGTTCACGCAGTCTATCAAATGTAGTTCGAACACGATCGATATGATGACCAATCTGCCGTGCAAATGCGTCGAATGACTGACCCATCGTCATAGGGACAGCGTCCATAAGATGTGTCCGGCCGATCTTGATAAGATATTTGAACTCGACAGCCTTGCGGTTCAATGCGGTCTCTAGTGCAGAGAGAAATGGGATGAGTGTATCGAGCAGTTCGGTCAGGGTCACGATATGCATCACTGTCGGGAAGCTGTCGTTGGAGGATTGAGATCGGTTGACGTGGTCGTTTGGGTGCACGGGGTATTTCGAACCTAGTATCGGCATCCTGGCTTTCTCGTGAAGCTCTGCCTCAGAAACAATCTGATTGGCCCTGTTTGCAATGACCTCATTGACGTTCATGTTTGTCTGGGTTCCAGAGCCAGTCTGCCAAACTGTCAAAGGGAAATGATCATCAAAACACCCATCATGAACTTCAGCAGCCGCCTTCACAATAGCTGACGTGAGTCTGTCATCTAGACATCCTAACCGCTGGTTCGCTCGGGCAGCAGCAGCCTTTTGCAGGGCAAATGTGCGTATAAGACAGGGCGGGAACTTCTCGCGGCCGATAGAGAATATGGCCGTCGCTCGCTGGGTTTGGGCACCCCAAAACTTGTCTACTGGGATCTGAACTTCCCCGAACGCGTCGTGCTCGGAGCGGTATTTTCCTTGCGAGGGTGGTTGCCGTGTTTCTTCGATCTCCGGGGATGCTTCTACCTGAACAATGTCCGACATGCTGACCTCAATATAATTATGTGAGATATTACCTAAAACGTGCCAGTTTTTACATAAGGACGAAAATGAAGTTAAGTATGAAGTGTGGAATGAATACCGGCGACGATGTAGCGCTGAGAATGCCATGCATACACCAAATTCATTCATAAGAATATCTGTCGAATTAATTCCCTCTCTTGATAGTAAGAAACTATCTGATTTCTAATATATAGTTCAGAAAAGCCTTATTGATACCATTATGCCGCTATTCCGAGCTTCGGCATCCGGGCTTATCCCGTTATCCCGCACTCCAAATTTTGGCATAGTACTTACACGTTAGACTAGCGTGAAGTTGTTGGAAAGCCTTGTTATATTAACCCCTCATTTTAAGAAGAGGGAAAGCTTATATAAATACCTACCTTAACTTTAGACATCCTTAAAAAGAAAGAAGAAGTAATCAATGCGCATCTACACTGAAGGATAGAGGAAGAAAGACAAGTTTTCAAGATGGTTAGAGTCTGGATCTATTCATGCAGGTAGGCAGTTGACGTGTAAAATTGTAAACTAGCATTTAGAACATTTGGAATTTTAATGCAACATTTAGAGGAGAAGCAAATCGAACACGATATAAGAATATGTGGCTGAGAGGGACAAATGCTTTATGCAAAAAATGCCTTTTTCATATGATAATTTCGAGTGATTAGTAAAAGACGAGAGGTGAATTATAATTTCAGGTGCATAATTCCTCCGCTTCATCCTCCTTTGGAATGTACAGGGTAAGAAACTGACAAAACGGTTGCGATAAGATAAGCGCACCGCCCCATAACTTTGCAGTAACCAAGTCGGTGCCTCAACTTCGCGCTGCCACAAATCAACAACACAAATGCGACATCGCAAAGCAAAGCCTCTCTTCCTCGAGTCGCACCACAATATACGTACTTAAATCTATCGGATCATATTAAATCCCATTGATTGAAAGCTATCTGTTCTTTTATAACCATTCTTAATAACCTTTCACTTTCTCCAGCTTCTCCTCATTCTTCATGCATTCATGACTATGGCGCCTCCGACAGTTTCCGAAGGAAGCGAAATCGCAGTCCCAACTCCATTCAACAAAATCGGCGGCACCCCGGTTCAAACCTGTTTTCACCGCATTCGCGACGCCTGCGGCAACTGGCCCTGGGAACTATTCCACGTGAAACATCTTCCTTCCATCTGGAGCGTTAATGTGCTTCAGAAGTTGCACCGGGCCATCAAGCTGGCGCAATCATCACCCAAGGTCTCCCTCGAGGCTGTGCTGGAACATTTGGAACACGAAGTAAACAAGAGAGGCAAGGATTCGATACTCAAAGGCCGAGATATTATATCAACAATCTAGTGGATTGCAGAGCAAAAGAAATCGATTTCGCAACAGGCCCCCCGAGAGGATAAGCAGAGGGAAATGACCGAAAAAGAAGGCCGGAAGCAACGTGGCTGGACGTTTGCTCGGCACCAGAGGGGGAGACGTCGAGTAATCAAGACCTCCACTCGCAAGCCCAACCTTGCGCGCAATGATGACAGCGGCTGTGCCAAGAGCAGTGAGATCGATTCAGTTCACGACGAAATCGTCGTCGCCGAGTCGCCAAGTCCCTCACCTCAGCCCAGAGTCCTCCAGAACAATACGCGCGACCTTACAGCCCCAGCTTCACTGGACCTCAGCAACTCTCACTCCGAACCACTTAGTGTTGAGCTAACCGAGGGCCAACCGAGAGGGGACTCAAGTTGTCTTAAAAAGAGGAAGAATGCGAGCAAACTCGCAGCTCGTAGCGTCCCAGCGCCAAAGCGGCAAAAGACGTCATCTCTGCCACCTCAAATGCCCTGCGGTACGCTCGAAGCGAGCCAAAAAGGCACGAGGATGAAAGACTTAACAGATGATGAGGTAATCTTGAGTCTGCATTACTATCAAGCACAGAATGAACTAACTATTGGCTCTAGAACGCGTACATCTTGCGTTTAAACAACGAGGCCACCGCCATTCGAAACAATGCCGACTGCGTACACGCCCAGCAGATTGAGAACGAGAACCGACTGAAAGTGTTGAACTCCTCGCAACATTTCCTCCAACGAGAACTCAAAACCGCACAGACCGAGTTGACCAGAATCCGCCAGGATATACAAGACAGTACCGCTATTCGAGACTCTATTCTCCGAATCATCCAGCGCCGAACCTCTGGAGATGTTGATGACTGGAACATCGCCCTCGAAAGCTGCGACAAGTCTTTGAAGGTATTTAAGGATGACTCAAAAAAGACCACTGCGATCTTAAATCACAAGAAACAAGACCTCAAACATGTTGGTGAGATGGTTGCATCCGCGAAACTAGCAGCTAAGCAATATGCTCAACAGACCGAGACTGTGGCTGCGAACTTAGATCAATTGACGCGCATGAAAACTGAAGGTCATGGCCGACATGGCACCCTTGAGACTGGAAATTCTGGATCGAGAGAAGCTGGCAAAGCTGACAGAGCTGGAAAGTCTGGTCACTCCGGACGTAGGAGGGAACGAAAAGGATGTTAAGATGAGCGAGGGATGAGTAAGGTAGGTACCTAGCGAAGCTAATATAATGGGTACTGGTGAATGGTATCGCAATCTGGGATATGTGTATACATTACCAAAGTTGAGACGAGCAACATTCTTAAGAAATGCAGTCTCTTATAAATTTTGCTATTTAGAAATTACCGGGGAATAAATATCGAGAGTTGAAACAAGATATGAGCACCATGGCTCATTAATAACATTGACCGTCTACCAAAACCTTTGAAAAGCCGGTAGCTGTTGATCATCTTCATCAATTTTCACATCCTGCACTAACAGTATATAAAAAATTTAAAAACATCTGCCAGCCAGTATCCCTTGCTCGGATCTAGAAGTCTGTTTTGCAGTGGGGAAAATCGCCAGCGCCCCGCCTACGCGAATAAAATGCTCAGCGCACAAGAAGACACAGCATCGTCCAGAAAACAAAAATTAATGAATATTGATTAGTATATCATTTGCATGTTGATACAAAAAGAACATCGACAACGGCAGGATTCGAACCTACGCGTGCGAACACAATGCCTATGATGTCTCAGAAGAGATAGCAGGGCATCGCCTTAACCACTCGGCCACGTTGTCTTATCTTATCAGTGGACTTTGGTTTCCTTATAAGCATCTATGAGACGAGACAATAAACATGGCCATCAGCTTAACCACCTTCCAGAAACAGCGTATGATGGGGCTTGAATCTCATGATGATCTGCAGCCTCGTTATTGGAATATGTCTTGGGTTACATTCACCTTCAGACGTATATGCTCTTACTGGATGAGTTCTTTTCCTATGCCTCGGCTAACGTTATGTGCGCAGCACCTCCCTTTTGAGCAGTCAACGGTCATATCATATAGTCGCGATATAGTTTTCTATCATCAACCATATTGATAAAAACACCCGCGTCCCTTGGTTCTCATAGTTGGTAACTACAAGGATGTCGGACAACCCGACAGCGCCCGAAGTTCAGGTTGACGAAGATAGCATCGCCGACTCCGAGTCCGTTTTCACTGCTGACTCCGTGGGAGCGACCACCTCTATTGCTAGCAGTGTGCTCAGGTATAAGTGGAAGCATGGCCGACGTTACCATAGTGATCGCGCAGGACAGTACAGTTTCCCCAACGATGACCAGGAGCAGGATCGCCTTGACATGATTCACCACGTTTTTTGCCGAACTATAAAGGATCGATTGTTCTTAGCTCCCATCGATCCGGAGGGATTGAATGTTCTTGATATCGGAACAGGAACAGGAATATGGGCAATTCAGTTTGGAGACGAGCATCCTTCTGCCACAGTGGTCGGAAATGATCTTAGCCCCATACAACCAGACTGGGTTCCCCCGAATGTCAAATTCATCGTTGACGACGTTGAAGCGGACTGGGTTGAACCGATCCCATATGATTATATCCACTGTCGATATATGGCTGGATCTATCAAAGACTGGCCTAGACTCCTTCGACAAGCATACGCCAACTTGAAGCCAGGCGGTTGGATCGAGCTTCAGGAAACAGCCAATACGCTCTATTCAGAGGATGACTCGCTGAGGCCCGACAACGCGTTAGTTCAGATGATGGACTATCTCAAGCTAGCCTGCGATAAGATTGGAAGAACTATGGATCCTGCACCGTCTTTTCAAAAATGGGCTAAGGAAGCTGGTTTCGCTGGTGTCAAAGAGGAGCGCTTCAAACTTCCAATCGGACCATGGCCCAAGGACGAACGACTCAAGGAGATTGGAACTTTGATGGGAGTTAACATGAGAGAGGGTGTAGCTGCTTTTACGGCGGTTTTGTTTACGGATGTTTTGGGTTGGTCGCGGGAAGAGGTTGAGCTTTTCAATGCTCGGGTTCGAGAGGTATCACGCGATAGATCAGTGCATCCGATGTTTGATTGCTTGATAGTCACCGGTCAGAAGCCGCAGGAGTAACTCAAGCCGGAATCCTTATACCAAACACGCCACATAAGACATGACGTTCCCGCAGACTGTTCTCTTGGTTGTCCTTGTTAAGATGTCCTTGGGCGGCTTCCTGCCATGACTGAAGCCCCGGAACCGCTCAAGTGTAGCGCATATGCGAACCCCGGATTTCTCGCGAGTCATTGAGACTTAAGTCAGCAAAAGCGCTTTTCCGTCTATGCACAAGCGACAACAGTCACTCTTTGATGGCAGATTACCCCGGATTCGCTGTCTTGACGGAGTCTTCTTCAGACCCCGAATCGTGGGGTAGTCCAAATATCGACTAGTCTCCGCGGCGTTGAGATGGGAGTATGTGGTAAACTTTACTGCGACAAGGTTAAGCCCTTGACCGATGGAACTTCGCGATCCTACCGGGCATCGGTCTATGCTACGTTATCCGGGGATACGTCGAAAATAGGTCTGTTTTGCGTATTAAGAGACAGTATATTCGTTCCCGTGAGTAGTTACCGACTGCTGAATCTGGGGATATTTTGTGCTGATCTTGGCTAGCCTGGCATCTTCCTCGGAATAGATAGCTTGCCCAATGAATTGGTCTTCCAGTGAGGAGGAGTAAATGCGTGTTGAGCTAACAATGATCGCTTCGAAGCATTATGCCGCTGATGGAGAATTATATAGCTGAGGAAATACTCACAAGAAATGGTTTCTCTTACGTAGTCGACTGTCTTGTTGCAATTGCCAAATTGGGATTTCGTTCTCTACTAGCCTATCCCCGCTGCGCCAAGCCTCAGCGGCATTTTGTGACCATGCTCTCCTCAAACATTTCCACCATGTCATTTGCTTTCGTGTTCCAGAGCTTTCAAAGCGTATTTGCGAAGCCCTCCTGCACCGACCATACATTCCGCTCTGTAGAGCTCGTCAATGCCAAGATTTTGTCTATCAGCACCAATCTCACCAATGCCGAGCTGCCACCGTTCCCAACCAATGAATGGCCCAACAACTCAACGGATCCATTTCCCGTGTGTCAAGTCACAGTCAAGTATACACACCCAGGCTGGAATGACACCATCAACACATACGTAACACTGCCAGTCTCAGGCTGGAACGGACGATTCGTTGGAGTAGGTGGCGGAGGCTGGTCAACGGGAGACATAGCCGACCTTGCACAACCTGCTTCTAACGGATATGCTGCTGCCACTACAGATGGTGGCCACCTCTTAGCTAACAGACAGGAGTTGGATTGGGCTCTAGATAGCACCGGAAACCTCAATTGGCCTGCTTTGCAGAACTTTGCAGCTGTTTCTCTGGACGATGCAGCGACGTTGGGCAAAGCTGTGACAGCAGCGTATTATGGGAAAAAGCCAAAGTATTCATACTGGAACGTAAGTGAACTTTGACTTTGGGGAAATGGGCTTTACTGATCACTGCCAGGGATGCTCTACAGGTGGCCGACAGGGCCATATGATGGCGCAGAGATATCCAACTCAGTATAATGGAGTTCTCGCTACAGCTTCTGCTTTCAACTGGGACAAGTTTGTTACATCGGAGTACTGGCCGCAGGTTGTGATGCACAAGCTCAGTAAGACTTTTGCCTCATTATTAGGAGCCTGCCATACTGACCTATCTCAGACTATTATCCTCCTATCTGCGAGCTCAACGCCATCACTAAAGCTGCCATTGATGCTTGCGACCAACTCGATGGAGTCAAAGATGGTGTCATCTCAAACCCGGATCTCTGCAAGTTCAATCCCAATTCTGTCGTTGGCAAATCAGTAGAATGTACCAACCCGTCTGGTAAAATCAAGATTTCCAATAAGGGTGCTGAGGTCGCTCGCTTGACATGGCGCGGACCAGAGACTGAAGATGGCAAGTTTCTCTGGTATGGACTTGATCGTGGTGCAGACTTGAGTGGTCTTGCCAACACAACATGCAAATCGCTGAAGGACTGCACTTCAAGTCCCTTCGCCATTACTCGAGACTGGCTCATCACTTTCCTCCTGCAGGACCAATCGGCTAGTCTGGATGGTTTGTCTCACGCCGAGTACAGCAAGCTCTTCCGGCAATCCGTGAACCGATTTGCCTCAGTCATGGGTACATCAGATCCGGATCTGACAGACTTCAAGAAAGCAGGAGGAAAATTGATCTCGTGGCACGGAACAGCAGATCAACTCATCCCACACAAAGGATCAGTGGATTACTACAAGCGTGTTCTTGAAGAAGACTCCAGCGCAACAGATTACTACAGGTTCTTTGAAGCACCGGGTGTTGGGCACTGCAAAGGCGGCGATGGATGGTATCCCGGAAGTGCCTTTGACGCACTTGTCAAGTGGGTTGAACATGGTAAAGCGCCCGAGACTCTGTATGCGGAGACTGTTGGCACGGAAAAGCGAAGAGCTGTTGAGCTGTGTGCTTATCCAAAGCGGTTGACCTACAAGGGCGGCAACCCAGACGTCGCATCCTCTTTTACTTGCAAGTAAACATTTCTCTCCCATAAATTATTACAAAGTATATACATCCGACACATGAAAATATTTAAGCGAAGTTATCAAGCCTAGCCTGTGATCGTCTCGCCTCCTCCTCGCTGCTATGCTGCATGTGAATGGTGGTGTTGACAGTAATACCAGGAGTTTTATCACTAGTGGTACTTCGTCCCGCCACTGAATGCGCAGAGTCCTTGAATAGTTCGTCCTGTGAATCGTTGTCGAGCTTTTGTGTACCGCCCATAACGTTTGTGACAATTCGGCTTTGGTTTGTTCGTCGGGATCGTGGTTGGCCGGTGGAGGAGAGCTCGTAGCGTCCGTAGTTGGAGCCTGATCGGGCGGAGGACATTTGGCCGAGGAAGAGTGTTCGCAGCGCTAGACGGTTTGTTAGTGGGATTGAGATTGGAGAGATGGGTTGACGTACGTGGGAGACAGGCAGCGATGATGGCGACGGCAGTTTCGAGCATGGAGACGGTGCATGTCAACATGGTTTCGTTCTTCTTGGAGTAGTAGGCTCGAATGACTGTAGCTGTTAGCAGAGCTCATGGTAGCTAGTTTGGAGGACGTACTGCTTGCGATGACGACCAGGAAACCGAGGGCGAAGATGGCTGCGACACCAAACTTCTGCTTTGTCTTCATCTGGAGCTTCATGACCATGGAGATGGGAAGACTGATTACTGCGATTCATTAGTCGGGCAACTTGAAGTCGTATCTTGTGAACATACTGATGACGTCTGTACCGATATTTACTGTCAAGAGTTAGTATTGCGCATAAACTCTATGAGGAGGAATAACATACGGATAACGGTCAACCAATAGTTCTTCTCTGCCTCCTTCGGGTCGCACTGGTCTGCGCAATCGTCAGCTTTAGCTCAAACGGTCTGGAGCGAGATAACACACAGTTTGGATCTTGCGACCATCGCTTGTCATGAGGGAAGCACTGGAAAATGATATGGAAGAAGATGGTAGCCCAGAAAATCACCAAGAGACCAAGGGTGACGTTGTAAATAAGCTGCAGTTTTGTTCCGGGTGCAGCGAGTCGTTTGTAGAACAGAACTAGAGCGATCTTGATAGCCCATAACGACGAGACGTAAAGAATAGATCCAGGAACGATCATCTTGTTATTTGTTAGCAAAATTCGTTATTGCGATCCAAAGACATCAACTCACCTTCATGATCTGGATAAAGTCGCCGCGAGAAGCAGTCGGTATGTCCGCCATTCCCAAATTCCACATATGCTGCTGAATGATCAAATCGCCGATCAAACAACACGCCGCCAGAATGAGGAGTCCATCGTCAATTCCCAACAGTCCCTTGCGCACACGAACCCATATTCTCATAATCAGAAAGATGCACGCAATCACGGTACAAATGTACCACGAAATCTAAAATATCGTCAGCAAAAACACCACCATGTCCTCGTCAAAAATATAAACTTACAACTTGTCCCAGACCCTCAGCCATTGCGACGTTGATCTGATCTGATCTGATCTGCAAACAACCCAGCACAAAATGCAAGGCAAGACAAGGTGGGAATGCAGCAAGACTTATTTCTTACCGAGGATTCCGGAACCCGAGCCCAAAACCCCTGATCAGCATGACCCGTGGACTTGGTCCTTGGTATCAGCTCATTGTGTAAGAGATTGTCACAGTGAAATTCCAGAAGCCGTTACTTCTGTGGAGAGTCCGTGACAGACTTGTCTCTAGCTCCGAAGTCAAAAGGGCACTAAATGTGGATTTTACGCGGCCATATCCAGTCACGATGAACTTGCCACTGGGCACCTGAACTAGTGGCGCGGAAAGAAAAATCTCGATACGAGAGGTGGACAGGCTAGACAGGACACTCCGTACAAATATTGGCTGTAGCCATATCTCGTAAGGTGTTATTCGTTAGTCTCTTGTTTTCTAATATTATGACTCAAGTGACATTGAGCTGAATTAGCAGTAAAGGCGTTGGGCTGACGTCTGGGTGCTTGGATTGGTCGATATGCAAGGGACGTGTTTGTCGGCGCGAGACCGATTCCCGTAACCTTCTGCTTCGGGATGTGCCTCGGAGGATCGTCGGACGGGGTTCCATTCGATGTGAGAGATCTGTGCTTGATTATCAAGCTTCATCGGCGAACTGTTAGCGATCGACCAGGGGCAGCTTGGCCGATCGATTCCTATTCTGGAGATCAAGCTCAACCATCAAGGAACTGTCAATCGACACAATCCACAAATTCTGTCATTTTGCACTGATGGATAAGCGATGTGGGATCGTAAACTGAGCGTCGGATCCATCTGGCATTAAAAGATCAGCGTGAAATGTCCACTGTGATGCTATCAACGGCAATGGCTTGCAACTAACAGAGTTTGAGTTGGCCGTGAAGCTGCTCAAGCTCTGCCCTACGCAGTATTTCCGGCGTTTCTTTTCAATAGTCTCACCAGCCTCCCGTTCTTCCCGTGAACCCCTTTTTTTTTTACTTCCCGACAACTTTTTTTTCCCAAGACGAGATTTTTACAGGCATTCTGGATCCATGACTCGGATCATGCATGACAAAATCGCCCGGTGCACGTTCCGCGAAACTCTGTTATAGTGCATGTTGCGGCTGTGTCCTACTGAATACAGTTAGAGGGCCCAGCACTAAAGGGCCTTGGTTCCACTGCCGAGACCACTAGAACGTCTCTTTGTAGCTAAGCGTCCGCCGCTCGGAAATTCTTCGTCTCTGATATAGGCGAATCGAATTATAGCAAGCATCTTTTGGTGATAAAAACCAAATGCTTCGGGAACTTCTGTCCGCTCGTTCTTCAAGCTTTTCTCGTTTCTCAGTCGATCTTCACCCTTTTCCGTCTTGTCACATCTCATTCCTCATCATGGGCCTCAGCAGCATGTTCACAACGACAGGTTTAATCCTGGCCGCCACGTGTCTTGTCCCTGTGACTGCGACACCACCTCAACCTCCCTGTCCTCCGATCCCGCACGCTCTTCTTCCTCAGGGTGACATTCAGGGTTTCCGTGACAAGTACTGTAACGCCGTTTATCTTGGTGTTCCTTTTGCTGCTTCCACTGGTGGCCAGAACAGGTAGGTCATCTAATTGTTTGTTTCACATTTTGATGAGCTGACACCGGCGTAGATGGAAGGCTCCTCAGGATCTTCCCCAGTCTGGTTCCAAGTTCCAGGCTACGTCATATGGTGCGACATGCCCTCAAGCCATCTCAAACGATGCCTTTACTCGCCAAGATGAGGATTGTCTGAACCTTAACATCTGGGCCCCATCCAAGGGCAAGAACATGCCTGTCAGCCTTACCCTCCCCTCCGGATAACATTCCGAGACATAAACTGACACCTATTAGGTATTCGTTTACATGTATGGTGGTGCTATGGTCACTGGCTCCAGCAGCAACCCTCAAATCCAAGGAACAAACTTTGCTCGCAATGGAGTTGTTTACGTCAACTTCAATACCCGCGAGAGCATCTTTGCTTCGCCTCACTCTTCTGAGTTGAAGACCGCCAACCCTGATGAGACACAGAATTTTAGCATCCTGGATGTTGAGAAGGCTCTTGACTGGGTCCACAACAACATCAAGGGTATGTTTCACGCTTATCGATCGCATGCAAAACTTGACTAACGTTTATGCAGCATTTGGTGGTGACCCCGACCATATTGTCTTTGGTGGTCACTCCTCGGGTGGTGTCCAGGTTGATCACTACCTATGGAACAACCCCAACACCTTCCTCAAGGGTGCCGTCGAGATGAGCGCCAACGCCATGTCCGGCCCCGCTTACGCTCCAGTCGATGAGGCACTCAATGCCGTCGCCGAGGAAGTTGGATGCCCCCAGGGCGGCAGCGGTCAGCTCGACTGTCTCCGCAACAAGGACATCCTTGATTTCCAGACCAAGAACTTCAACTCCACCTTCAACACCTGGTTCACTCCCGTCATTGACGACATCACCCGTTTCTCCGACTACTCTGCCCGTTTCGCTGCTGGAAACTACCCTTCCAATGTCCCCATGCTGACTGGTACCTCCAACGGAGAGGGAACCATCTTCAGCCTCGTCTACGGCGCCGAGAACAGCAACTTCAGCTCTTGGATCAACACCTTCGATGCTGATAGCGCTCATATTCCCGATGAGTCTCTGATCCAGGCCTACAACCCCAACGATTACGCCACCGAGTCTCTTCGCAGCGGTATCCAGTACGGTGATGCCCGCTTCAACTGCCCCGTTGACTACCTTCTCGACATGCGAAGTGAGCAGCAGCAGACCTGGGTCTATCGCTTCTTCGGCAAGTACGACAATGTCGTTGGACCCCCCAACACTGCTCCTACCCACGGTACTGAGGTTCCTTTCTTCCACGGTGGCAATGAGTGCTTCGCCGCTCTTCAGGGTGTCACCAAGGCCCAACAGGCTCTGGCCGATTCTATCCACAACTGGTTTGTTCAGTGGATCAAGAACCCCGCTGCTGGACCCGGCTGGGATACCGTTGACAAGGCCGAGGAGGTGGTCAAGCTTGGAGTCCCCGGCGATGAGCTTGCCCTTGGCAGGGCTCCCCGCAGCGAGTTCAACGCTGTCTGCCAGGCTGTAAGTGCCAATGCCGGATCATTTTACGAGACAATACTAACATGTCCCAGGTCTACAAGCCTAACTTCCCCAAGTACCCCGTCGTCCAGTCCGTTGCTGGTCTTGCCGAGGAGCTCTTGGGCTCCGCCTAAACTTATATACATATAGATTACGATCTGCCTCCGAGATATGAATAGTGTTGGGACACTTGATGAAGCAATGCTGCAGTGCCATTCTTGATGATTGACTTTAGTCAACTATGAAAACTTGATAGATACATAATTATTAATTGAGAACATTCTCTAACGCCACTGCTTCGTCTCAGGATCAAGGACATCTTTCTCAGCTCGCTTCCAACTCTCAATAACTTGAGCCTTCTTTTCTTCAGACCTTGGGATAATCCGAGCTGGGAACTCTTCAGGCATGCATACAAAGCCTTGCGTGAGCTTATCTGGATCTGGCAACACAGGCTTGCCGTTCTTATCCACAGTAGGCTTGATGTTGAACGCCCATAGGATCCGTGAAATGCCCAGGAATAAGCTTCGTTCGGCGACGTGGATTCCGGGGCAAATACGACGGCCGGCACCAAAGGTGAATTGATCTCGTTTTGACGCATCTGGATTGGCTGCGGCGTCTGCCAAGCTTTGGAAGTCATCTTGGTACCTGTCAGGGTTGAACTGGCGAGGGTTGGGATGACGCTCAGGATCCATGTGAATACCCCAAACATTGTTGAGAACACCTGCTCCCTTGGGAATAAGATATCCATTGTAGGTATCGTCTTGTGTAACAGCATGAGGAACAGCACCGAGGATGGTTGTCGGCATCCATCGCAGTGTTTCTTTCATGCAGGCCCGGACATACTGAAGGCTCTGTTCATCATCCATAGTTGGCATGCGCTTACCAACTACTTTGTCGATTTCGTCCTGTGCTTTTCGCTGGATCTCAGGATACAGGAGCATTGCCTGCACAAAGGCATACAGGGTGCTAGATGTTGTGTCTGATCCAGCTTCAAGGAGAGTTCCAGAGATGTAAGCAGCTTGCGCATCATCAAACGTCTCCTTCTCCTGCGCTTCCGCCAACCCAACACAGAAACATGGCTTGATAGAACCATCAGCGATATCTTGTTTCGCCTTAAGCCAGTGACTCAGGTAAAGATCCTTTTCTTTCTTATGAAGCTCCTTGGCTTTCCTCTGCACAGGCAAAAGAAAGTCGGGCAGCTTCCTGAGCACGGGGAAAGAGTCAAGAAGGGCAGCGATGCCTGTCTGATTGATCTCGGCAAACTCAGCAAAGCCGTCGAAGAGCTGCATGAGCTTGGGATCTTGGTAGATAGGCGAGCGCCAGCCAAATACCATGGTTGTTGTGAGTGCGTTGGAGTATCGCCGAATACTCTGTAGGAATTGATCGGGCTGAACGACCATCTCGTACAACATCTGCTTGTTTTCGAGGTCTTGGTAAGGCACGTAGCTCTTGGCTGTGGTTACATTGAGGAGTGAGTGTACCAGTTTGCGGAACTATGAGACTGTGTTAGTCGACTCTATGATAGCTAGTCCAGTCAATGATTACTTACTGATCTCCATGTTGGTCCATATCCCTGAGAAGAGAAATAGTTGTCAGCGTCATCATAGGTAGAGATTGGGATCAAGAATGACGAACCATCATGAGAAGCCTGAGGCCACCACTACCAAGAATCTGCCCAACATACATTTCTTGCCGGTCAGAGTAAATTGCACTCTTCTTGTCGAGCAGATCTTTGACAGCCTGGGCGCTTGACAGAACAATGAAAGGCTTGGTGCCTAGAATGAGACTATAAACGGGCCCATACTCGTCTGCCCACTTGCGGAATTGCAGATGGGCATCCTTCGTGGGCATCTGATACTATCAGTAAGGGTGCTTGCAAATTCTGTGAAGCAGACTGTACCAAGTGGATGTTTCCAAGGATCGGCAGTGTAGGAGGTCCAGGTGGATAGTTCTTGGGTCTTCTACCAGTGAACAGAAGACGGATGAAGACCGCAGCTAGAGCTACCCAGAATAGTTGCACGGTCAGCATGATGGAGAAATTTGAGTGAATAAATGAATTGAATTGTTCCTTGAGCTCGAAGCAAGTTGTACTTATTTCATTTGTGTACCTTTATATAAGATGCGTATCACAATCGCCCTGCGTCAAGTCTACGGGCGGACCTATGTGGGATAGCTATAAACGCCACAACTTCTGGTCGTGGGAGATTTACCCTGAACCATTTTGACTGGTGGTGTTGGCCTGTGTCTCCAACGGCTCAAAGTAGTGATTGACCAACTTCTGAGCTCTCATTCGCCTCCCACAAAGACTCCGACTAGACCCATTTCCACGAAGCACAAGCCCCACTTCCCCGCGATCTGAAAACGTGAACCGGGATCGAAACCGGAAATTCCGGAATGCGGAGTTGTATCATCTTTGTCCCATCAAAGTTGCATCTTTCCTTCATCACAATTTACCCACATTGACATCCGACAATGTCTGACAAGGCATCATCCTCAGGGAGCGGATTTACATGTCCCCGCTGTCACAAGACGTACAAGCGACGAGAACACCTCCAGCGCCATGCTGCATCCCACAGCAGCCTCCGACCTCACAGATGTAGCTTCTGTGGCCAATCATACCAACGAGCTGATGTTCTCAAGCGACATGCTCTAGCCTGTCAGGCCAAAGTCAGGACTGGGGAGGTATCGGCTACAGCGTCCAGCAGCCGACGAGCATGCGACCTGTGCGTTCAGCAGAAGAAGGCCTGTAGCACTGGCCAGCCATGCGAACATTGCCGTCGGAAGTCGGTCCAATGCATTTACTCCTTCAGTAACAGTTTAGCAACAGAGAACAACTTGCTCATGGGTCAGAATGACAAGGAATATGGTGACGAAACCAACCTACCGACAGTAGTATTTGGAGATGACACGCTATTCGACTATCTTGGCAACTATACTTCAGTTTCTGACATGCTCCAAGAATCAGATAACAACCAGGACTGGTTGGATTTCATCAATCTCGCCGCCGGCCATTTTCAGATAATACCGACCACTCCCCAAACCCACCTAGACAATTACACTTTTCACTTTCTCGACAATTTCACGAGAAGATCTGGGCTGGTGGACTCATTTGACTGCGGGACTTTTGAACAGCGAGTACTGGTCGAGACATCTCACCGACCAGGCAAAGTCCAGGATTTTCGGACCACTGCACTAGACGAACATGTAGACCTCAATGGCTCATCAAGGGATCTTCCGCGACCGCAACCATTGGATCTCCAGGACCCTCTCATCATCCAAACTCACCAAATACTTCTAGACATCAAAGAAGTCGTTACAGTCAAGCCTCGAAACAGTGTTGTTGAGTTAGAATGGTCGACGGTCCTTGAACAGGCCTGTATCCAATTCTTTTCTCCGCATAATATACGGAAATATCTTGCTCTGTTCTGGCATATATGGCACCCGAACGTCAACTTTGTGCACCGGCCTACTTTTGACCCAGTGACCTCGAAGTCAATTCTTGTGGCTTGCATGGCATTGATAGGTATATAGACATGAAGCCATTCGTGATGGTCAGATCCTGACGTTGATAGGTGCGAGTGTGTCGCCGAGCAAGACTGATAACGAACAGGCGAAGATCTGGTTCAACTGTGTCGAAGAAATCGTTTTTACTGATGACGACTTTTGCAATGATCCTCAACACCATCAGGAAAATCTGTTGCTGAATCCGATCCAAAACATCTCGAAGATTCAAGCCCTGCAAGCAGCATACATGGTTTGTCTCTACCAGGGTTGGGAAGGCACAGAGACAAACAAACGACGAATCCGTCGATATAGGTTCAATACTCTCATATCTGTATGATACCACGTCTCTCCTGCTCGCATCAACTAACAGACTTTTAGATGGCGAGAGACCTGGGTATCATGTCTGCGAGGCACCCCGATCACTCTACGTGCCAATATGACAGATTTGATTGGAAAGACTTTGCTGCACGAGAGCAACTTATACGGTAAACAGGCTTCGTAATACACGTTGACCAATATCTGACATCTAAGCAAGGACCTTTCTCTGGATATATCTTCTAGACCACGCATTCGTGATCTTCAATAATCTACCGCCGAGGATGGTCATCAAAGAAATGAGCATGCACATGGCACTTCCCGAAGCAGCCTTCCAAGCCAGTACATCAACAGAATGCGCCCGAGAGCTACAAAACTGGCACTTGCGAGCGACGCCGTTACAAACCATAACCTTTCGTGAGGTTGTGGAGAGCTTTTGCGGAAAGTCTTTCTCGAATGACAAGCGACGACTCTTCGCTGATCTTGGCCCCCTCAACCTTTTCGCAGTTGTATCCGGTAAGACTAAATTACCAAACAAACCCTGACTACTCTAGTATTCTGATACAAACTATAGCCTTCCATGCACTGATATTTCAGCACCAAAATTCCTTTGGTGGCCATGATCAACTACAGGCAGTTCGCAACGCTCTCGACAATTGGAAATCAGCTTGGGAAACGTACTCGGATGAATTCTCGTTCTCACCGCCGCATGTCATGGTTGACAGACATAATGTGGCAACGGAGAATCTCTGGAGGAGGGTAGGTTTTATGCGCCATTCTCCAGAATTTTGGCTCCTGGGTAAACTGCTTGTTGATCGCCTCTCAACGTCAAGAGACTCGTCTGGGAGTCCCGAGTCTACGATACCTGATTCGAGCGGTTCAGCACACGAACCGATTCTCACGAGATATGATCAAACGAGTATGCTTCAAGTGAATGACTTGATTACGGGGTTTCAGAATGTACATATTAACTAGGCAGCTTCCGTATGTAGTCGGCAGTCCAGTAGCGGAATTGCTCGAGAGCGCCATTCCGCCCCCACATCGTCTCCGACCGGCATCTTTCAGCGGCAAGTAGTCTCGGAAAGGCACTGTAACCCCCGCGATTTTCAACAAGCGTGTCAAAAGCCTAATAATGCGGGGGATTCTCTCGCATGTTGGAATCTTGTGTTACATTGTTAATCGCAGAGAAAATGACATCGACGACAGCACTCATCGCGCCAGCCTTGGATGGCAGCTTCGAACTGAAGGAAGTGTATCTGGACTCCTTGCAGCCAGATGAAGCGCTGATCGAGATCCACGCGTCTGGTGTCTGCCATACTGACCTTTCGTGTGCAAGTGGTAAATTGCCATGTGCACCGAACGCTGTTCTCGGCCACGAAGGTAAATAGTTATGGTTTCCTGCACAAAAGATACGTATGCTAACAATCTTGACTATTCCAGGAGGAGGCGTTGTTCTCGAGATAGGCGCAAATGTTACTGCTGTCGCACCTGGTGACAAAGTCCTTCTATCTTTCTCATCCTGCGGCTCATGCCCTGGATGCAAATCAGATCATCCAGCCTATTGCTACAGCTTCAACGACTATAACTTCAGTGGTAAACGCCCGGACGGCTCAGCTGCCATGTCCATTATGAAAGATGGGAAGAAGCAACAGATTTACAGCACCTTCTTCGGTCAAAGTTCCTTTGCGGCGCGAACGATTGTTCATCGATCGAGTATTGTCAAGGTTCCGCAAGAAACACCACTAGACCTCTTTGCCCCATTGGGATGTGGCATACAAACGGGCGTTGGTGCTGTATTCAACACACTGGATGTCAAGCCTGGCAGCTCTATCGCGATCTTTGGCGTGGGGTCTGTTGGCTTGGCTGCTGTGATGGCTGCAAAGGCACGAAAGGCCAGCAGGATTATCGCCATCGACCTGCAACCAGAGCGGTTAGAACTTGCCAAAGAATTAGGTGCCACCGATGGAGTGCTCGGTCCCGATCAAGAATACATCATCAAGGCGATAAAGAACATCTGCCCCCCTCTTGGTGTCGACTTTGCAGTTGACTGCACTGGCGTCCCTTCCATCATCGAAACCATGGTCGCTTCGCTGGGAATGAGGGGTAGGGCTGCCACGGTTGGTGCACCTGGAGGTAACGCGCATGCCAAGATCGATATCATGAGTCATCTCACGTACGGCAAGGAGTACGTGGGTTGCTCTGAAGGTGACAGCAACCCTGGAGTTGTGAGTATTAGTCCTGCCTTAATCTGAGCCTACCGTTACTGACTGGCTCCGACTAGCTGATTCCTGAGCTCATCGAGATGCATGCCAAGGGCCTTCTGCCACTGGAGAAGCTGATAGCATACTATGATATCAAGGATTATGAGAAGGCTATGGCTGACATGAAGACCGGCAAAGTCATCAAACCAGTCTTGAAATGGACTGGCTAGCTGCCATAGAACCAGCAAATATTGTTTTTTTCCCACAAGAATCGCTTGATCATCTACACCTACTCTTCGTGTCCGAGACTCATGGTCAACCAAGCATAGCATAAACATTTTATCGTATTTTCTTATTGTTGCCAGAGCGGGGTTGTCAACCGAATAACCCGGTTTCGCAGAAGCATGTTCTGATGTTACTGGATGTCAGCTGGGGAATCTCAGCCATCATGCGACGGTGCCGACATTTCCATGGATGCATCGTCAATCCCAAGTACATGAACGTCATTCACACGTCTGAGCTCGATGAAGAAGCATTTTCCGGGTACGAGACCGTTTACAATCGGGCTTCTCTCCGAATTGCACATGGTTCTGGAACATGATAATCTTTTTGTTTGCTGGCACATGATTGGGCCTTGTGCCATGTTTTCTTCCAGATATCATCAGCGTTGAGAGTCAATGCCGGTCCTCCAACTACGGCATCGGGAAATGCTGTCCGCTTTTAGCGCCAATTCCACTGTAGAGATACAATGCACTGTCGTCCCATTGGTTGAATTCGATTTCATGCCTCCAAAGTCTTGATGGCTAGTGGCTTGGTCTAGAATTGGGGAAGCCACAGGGATGAAACCCGCGGAATGAATTCCCCAAATTAGGCAATGCACCATCATTTCAGACAAATCCCGACACTTTAGCTTGAACGCCTTGGCCTTCCCCAGATAATTTCCCCGCGGGGTACCGAATCGTTTCTTGATTTGTTGCTTTCCATGACTCGAAGCTACGATGGTGGTCTCTTCTGAAGCAGGGGGCTATATAACATCATCATGCCCTCTGCTGTTTTGTGAATTCGCCTCTCTTATCCTCATCGCATCAATCATCTTTGTCTTTGACCAGCCTCTTTACTCAACATCACTGGCTCCAGAGGTCACACCATGTCTACCGAGAGCCCTTCTCCTAGTGGATATCCTCCCAAGGATCACCCACAAGTTGAGAACATTGAAGATCCAGCTGCTTCATCGACCAATGCTCCCATCGTCTTTCTCGATGAGGAAATCTCATATGGAAAAGGTGGCATTCGCGGGGTCGTCCAATCGCCCTACATCTTTGGCGCTGCCTTCTTAGCATCCATGGGAGGCTTCTCTTTCGGTTACGACCAAGGAGTCATCTCCATCGTGAACGTGATGAGCCAGTTCCATGAGGCATTCCCTCGCAGTGAGACCGCATTTGGCAAAGGTCTCATGACCGGCATGCTAGAGCTCGGGGCGTTCATCGGATGTCTCTTTATGCCTACACTCGCCGATAAGATCTCACGCAAAAAAGCTCTTTCAATCGTTGTAGTCATCTTCAACGTTGGTGCTATCATGCAGACTGCAGCTAACTCCTACGGACTTCTCGTGGCTGGAAGAACTATCGGCGGTATTGGCGTCGGTACACTTGCAATGGTATGTCGATGCCGTCTTTGTCCTATTGTCATGGCTAACAGAATAGGGTGCTCCAATCTACATCTCCGAAATCGCACCGCCCAACCTGCGAGGAACACTACTTGTCCTCGAGTCTGTCTCATGTGTTCTAGGCGTGGTCGTATCCTTCTGGATCACTTATGCTACCCGCCATCTTCCCGGCGACCTCTCTTTCCGACTCCCGTTTGGTCTTCAGATGGTCTGCAGCACTATTCTCGGTATCGGCATCCATTTCTTTCCCTATTCGCCACGATGGCTTGCTCTTGTCGACCGATCGGACGATGCACTGTTGAGCTTAGAAAAGCTTCGCCGACTCCCCAGAACCGACCCTCGTGTTGAGAAAGAACATATCGGCATCTTCAACGAAGTGGCACTACAGAAGATCATGCAAGAGAAACGACACCCAGGCGTCAGCGGCCTGAAGCTTGAGATTCTTGGTTGGAAAGATCTTTTCCAGAAGAAGTCCTGGCATCGAACTTCCATTGCCGTTGGAGTAGCTTTCTTCCAGCAGCTTTCGGGCATCAACGCATTTATCTACTATGCCCCTACGCTCTTTCAGTCCCTAGGTCAATCATCTGAAATGTCATTGATCATGTCTGGTGTCTTCAACATGCTGCAGCTTGTCGCAGTGACGGTTTGCTTTTTCATTATCGACAAAGTTGGACGTCGGCCACTGGCGATCTGGGGCGGCATTGGAGGTGGCACAGCATGGGGCATCATGGCAGTTTTAGTGGGTGTATTCAACGACAGGTGGAGTTCCAACCCATCCGCAGGCTGGGCTGCCGTGGCAATGGCCTTTTGCTTCATCCTCATCTACGGAGTCTCCTATGCTCCCTTGGGCTGGGCTCTTCCTGCCGAGGTCTTCCCTAATGCATCTCGGTCTAAGGGAGTGGCCCTTGCTACAGCCACGGTTTGGCTCTTCAATTTTATCGTGGGCGTCGCAACGCCTCCGATGATTGAGAGTATTGGCTTCGGCGTCTACATCTTCTTCGGGTCTTGGTGTTTCCTCGCGGCCGTTTGGGCATTCTTCCTGGTCCCGGAGACCAAGGGAAAGACGTTGGAGCAGATGGATGAGATCTTCGGTGACCATGCAGGTCAGGAGGAGTTGGAAATTATGCAATCCAGGATGGTTATCGCCGAGTATGGGCTGAAGAAGGATGTGGTGCAGGTCTGAAGCGTCCTTGAGTCCTGTGGGCCGATCGGTGCCGGGAGACTTGAGTATGTTTAGATGGAAGCTCAACGCAATCCAGCCTCCAACTCTGAGATGTTAGTAAGATAGATGATCTATCAATATATGAACTGTTGCACTTTTGTCATTTTGCCTACTTATGCCACCTAGATAGCTTCGCGTATGGACTGGCGCTGTAGTATATCTCAACCTCCGATGCCATTGCGTTTCACAAGTCACAGGCCTCTCCTCCCATACACTGGATTCACAGAACCTCCATTCTATTCCTTGGTATTTCCGGCTTCCCTAAGCTTTACCGTGACAGGCATGCCCTTGCTGGGATGTGCTGTGAGCTCTCCAGGCATTTGTGCCTGATAAGCTTGATATCCCAACAGAACTTCATCCTTTTCCTTGTATGCAGGCACAATGTCAAGCTCCCTAACGGTTATAGCAAGAAGAAGTCTCAACTCTGTCAAAGCCAATTCCTGGCCGATACATCCTCGAGGACCTAGCTCAAAGGGACGAAACGCATTCTTATGAGCGACAGAATCAAGCCATCTTTCTGGCATGAACTTGTCAGGTTCAGGCCAGAACTTGGAATTTCTGTGGATGGCCTTGCTTGCTGAGAAGAGGATGAAGCCGTCTGTTGGAAGCTGCTGCCCTGTCTCAGGATGCTTCAGGAAGAATGTCGGAGAGCCTTCTCGGCAAGATCCAATTGGCGGTTCTAATCTCAAAGTCTCTTTTATGATCGCAGTGGTATAAGAAAGCTGGTTGAGCAATGTCGGGGTTTCCGATATCTTTCTGGTTGCATCAGATGGGTCAGTCCCCAAGACTGCATCGTGCTCCAGCCGCAACTTCGCGAGGACGTCTGGATGGTGGTAAAGATAATTGTACGCAAAGCAGAGCGTAGATGCAGTGGTGTCATGACCAGCGAAGAGGAAGATCTTCAGATTCTCAATGGTGACATCCAGAAATTCAGGGTCAATAATGCTCCCTGAAGTGCCTCCGGAGCCGTATTCCTTCATATACGTTCCGATGGCGAGACCATTCACGGTCTTGGGACCGTCGTTGCGTTCATGATTTTGAAGTTGAGCTTCTATCAGTGGCTGGAGTTGGCTGCGAAGTTGATGGTTTAGAGACAAGAGGCGAGAGTGGCGGAAAGGATTCAGAAGTCTACCCCATTGAGGTGGCGACCAGTCTGTGACAAGCAGTGAGATTGCACTTTTGAGTGTCGGAAAAATCTTGTCGTCAATGCCTGTTTGAATGCCCAGACTTATACCCAAGACAGAACGACCGATGATATCGCAAGTAGCCTTCATGACACAATCTTCAAGAGGGACAATACGTCCATCTTCAGCGATATCTTGCAGGTATTTCTTCCAAATTGATGCCTCTTCAATGAACTCAGGAACAAGGGCCGTGATGTTTTGCGTCGAAAAACCAGGATTGAAGGTCGCTCGCCATTTCTTCCAGAACGCTCCTTCGGAAAGAACAAGATCTTTTAACCCCGTCAATGGTCGAAATTGACCTCTGGTGATTTCATGTTTTGGTCGTGACGTTTCCTGAGTAAACTGCGCCGCGATATCAGGATGAAAGGTTGCTAGCATTGGCCATGAGATGGGCCACAGATCAATGTAACATAAGCCCAGCTCCGCGATTTCAGGGTAGTCCCGGGCGAGGAAATCTGGCATCAATTGACCGTGGACATCTTGAGGATACTTGACCATGATTTTGCCCACGGCGATGAGGTTGCCGAGAAGCCATGAGTGATCCGGTAGCGTTGGCTTTGAGCGTTAACGGTGAACTGAACACGACTGAATGCTTCATTGATTACTCACAAGGTTGTACTTTTTGACCGTCCGACGAAAAAAGACCCGCTGCTGGTAAAGCTTAAAGACAAAGTACCCAATGGACGTGAGGAGGAAGATGCCGCCCCATTTCAGCGCGGGACTGGTTCCAGCCATTCTTTATCGCTCAGATTCGCTCGACAGCGATTATTGACAAGAATAATCTTCAGAGATTTATTTAAACAAGAATAAAAGAACACGAAATTTACAATGGAAGCTCTTGCTTACGCCGCCCCTCTGACTAGTGGCGGAATATCGTTTGTCAGCATGCTGAGATAAGATAAAGCTCATGCGGTGCAGCCTATCATTGAGCTTCTTTTGTGAACGGGATTCCGTGGACTCAACGGGTTCATGCTTGCAGACTGTGTTAAAGCTTCGCGTCAATCTGCCTCCTGTGAATGGAGCTGCTATTAAGATTTTTAAACTCAGAATGATACTATGTAGCATGTGTTTCCTGCCAAGTTCTATGGATACTAGACTTGAATCTGTCCAAAGCTGGCATAAGACAGTGGCATTCCTCTATGGAATCGGGATTTTGCAAAGCCGAATGGCAGAGCTCTCCAATCGCTTCGATATAGGCTCTGACATAAACACAGTTATCATTAATAAGCGACCGTGGTGTAGTGGTTAGCATTAACGCCTTCCAAGCGTTAGAGAGGGGTTCGATTCCCCTCGGTCGCAAGCTTTCAAAGTTGCCTTAAAGGGGATTTCATTTTTGGGTTATTTATCCACTGTATAAAACTCAAGGATTTTTTCTTTTTGAAGATAATAGTAAATAACATTAAGAAATTAAAATTATAATACAGATGGTATCTTGATGAACGCTGTTAGTGGTTTCCTCTATCTATATATCTCTAGCTAATTATCCTTCTAACTCAGCCCTGAACTCATATGTCCGTTCTCCTGGTCGTTGATCATTAGGGAAGCACCTGATCTTAGTGTCCCGCTTCTCAACTTCATCCACTGGAACCTTCTTGGTAGCTCCCGCAATAGCAGAGAAGGTCATCACACGTTGAGCGTTGTTACCGTCACTTGACATAGCATCGATGCCATAGTACACACCAATTGATGCGACGACGAATGACACGGCGTAAACAGCGACAAGGACAGGCCAACCGTAGTCAAAGAAGTTGGCTTTTCGTCGGCGTTCACATTGATATTTGGTGTCTTCACCTCCAATGCCCGTACCAGACAGCTTGGATGGATCGGCAGCCCATGCCACAACAAGAAGCTGAGGATCAGAAAGGAGTGAGATTATCAGGTCTTCGTACACGCGGCGGACCTGTTGCTGGAAGTCGTGGACGGGAAGACTCTCATGTCTATCGAGGAGGTTGGTGGTTGTAATAGCTCCGTCTGCTAAGACGGATCCCTGGACCTTGACATTGCCGAAGAGCTTCTCACGAAGTCTGAGCCCGAGACTATGGTAGGCGGCTATGCGGCGGTATCGAGCGTAATCATTGCGTGGGCTGACATAGTTCTTCTCTGGCTCCGCAACGTTTCCATCAGCTGTTCCATCTGTGGACTCATTGGTCCAACTGCTCCAGGTAGTATCGATAATCTTTCGCTTGTAGTCACGATCGGTGATGTTGTACTTCTGAAATCCCGAGGTGAAGTTGAAGGTGACGGTGTAATTAACCTCCCAATGATCGCAAGCAAAGATGATGGGAGTGTAATCGTCGTTCCAGCCATCGGCTTCGCTGTCCATCGCATGAGCCTTGGTGTGATCGTCCACGGCGGCGTAGCCAATCCAGATTGAGGGTTCGGTTCGAAAAACACCGAGATGCTTGGGAAAAGGCGGGCCATCGACCTCGGAGGGAATTCCACCAATAGAAACATTGTCCATCTGAGGACGCATATACTCTCCCCGATCGGTGTTTGCGAAGTAGGTGAAGTTGGAGGCAGGCACAAGCTGGCTAAGGTTGAAAGGCGCTTTAGCATCTCCGAAGCTCTTCATCTCGGATCCGACCCCGTTGGCAAGCTCTTCACATTTGTATCCAGGTCCCACGAAATGGACAGTCGTTGAACAGTCCCATCCATCTCCACAGATCTCGAGCGAGATGTTAGC
This sequence comes from Fusarium sp. NRRL 25184, assembly GCA_013755755.1. NCBI lineage: Eukaryota > Fungi > Ascomycota > Sordariomycetes > Hypocreales > Nectriaceae > Fusarium > Fusarium sp. NRRL 25184. Next base: position 31,314 of record JABSSZ010000621.1, on the reverse strand, counting down.
TTTCTGGGTTGTCTGTCCACTTGAAAACACACCGGCGGCAATGCGGTCAAGTGTAGAAGAAGGAACATTGTAGTATTCGAAGATGTCGTCGTTCTCCGCAGCTCCCTCGGCAAGGTTTCCGTCTTGGGCTGTCCAGTTGTAGCCAGAAAGTGAGCGACCGTTCATGACTTCACCCTCGGCTTTCTTGGGAGTCTGAAAACTCTCCTTTGCCTCGTTGCTGAAGTTCAAAGTTCGGATTGAGGGGCAGAGTGTATCTTCTATCCTCTCGCCTGGTACGACGTAGAGTGATGCTGATGAAAGAATGACAACAAGAGGGCTGAGCCACATATATAGAGCAAGAAACATCACAAACCACGATTTGATCCATGCCTCCCTGTTGAAAAGCTCGATGATATTGTGGGTAGCTCCAAACAGGGCATCAACAGCGTGGATCGAGAATCCTTTCTGTCCTACGACTCGCCATGCGACTTGCTGATGGGCCATGACGGCAGCGAGTATGAAGTTTGCGTTGGCGATGAACGAGATCAATTGACCCAGTCGCATCCACCATTGTTGGTGTTTTGCTTCCTGGCCATCAAGATGCATGTATAGAAAGTGATGGCCGACTGCACCAGCGACTCCAATGACCAGACAAGCAACCATGGACCATCGACTCTTCATGATCCTCAACATCAGTGGTCCAGACTCAGGCAAGGCACCCGCGGTAGGTCGATTCACGACGTGTACATCAGGAACCTTCGAGTATGTGTCATTGGCGGGCACATGGCCTATCAGACCTCTCTGACTGTCGTGATTCCTATCGTAGTCGGGAGATTCTCGAAGATTAGGGCTCTGGGGATCTATCCACAATGACTGGTGCGGGAATATCTCTCGTGCGGTTGACTCGGGGGAGACGGCCTGGGGAGGGAACTGGCCCAAGGAAGGCTGCGGAGACACAATCGGCTCTGGGAAAGCGTGTTGGTGCTGGACAGGAGAATAAGCATACGAATTGCGCTCCTGTCCATCGTTGACGATTTTACCATCCATTGCGAGTTAATATCCACTCAATGAGGTGGCCGCAGGTTGGGTCGAGGTTTTTCCAAGAGAACGAAAGTCCAGTCGGGAGCCGTATCCAAGGATGTCTCGACGAGAAATGCTTATATGGGACGAAAACGTGGCGAAATTGCGCTTGCCTGGCTTTCATTAAAGGGTGTCAGCTACTGCAGCTAAAGAATAAGCTGCATATCCGATGTCTTTGGCCCCCAATGCCCAGAGCCTTCTACGGTGACACCTCCCAGTTGAGGAAGCCTAACCGAGCTGTCCCTGGGTAGAAGCCTGCCCCTGTAACGCCCTCCTGGGAACAACGACCTGGGCATCCGTTCCGATGAGACGGATATGCTGGGTATCGTCTGATCGAGACCCCATAAGGCTGGGGCGGATAGCCAAATTGGCGGGTTCTGGAGTTTGGCTATTACCGAACGCAACCTTGTGCAGGTAGTTCCCATGGCTAACTGAAACGAGACTTTGAGTGTCCTATCAGAGTCGAGACATTAACGAAACCCTGGCTCAGGAGCTTGTCTTTCAGGCTGCCAAGACATCTTAACCTCTAGCGAGAGCACTAGCACAGCCTGATTCGATACGTAACTGAAGCTGAAGTTGCAACAGTCGCTTTTAAGCTTACATACATAGTCAAGAGGTTCTTGGGGAAGGGGGTCAGAGGCAACCCAAATTACCAAGATGCACTCTGTTATCGCCGCGCACAGTCTACCGCCCTGTACTATCTTCGCAAACATCAAGTCACATTTGCAGTCGAGACCAAATAAAGTTGCCTCACAAGGTTGCAGTAGGCTCGCCATCCCAGCTGTGCTTACTCCCAAGACTTCACCCTTGTTCATTCTCCACCAAGTTGGTTGCGAATGCAGTTTAGCTCTTTTGCGAACACCGCCATATGCGGTTTTGCCGAGATTGCCAACGTCTTACCTGCATACAAGACAAATTTTTCCGCAGAATGGAATCATAATTTCCCTCCTTAGTACCCTTCTCTCTTTTCGATCGTTTTGGGAATCGCAAAGCATGCCGAAGGGAGCTATTCCATTGCCATCGGCCGCACGCGGGCCAATAGGGCAGATTTCTTGGCCATACAGGGTTTTATATATAAGAAAACGAACCTGATTCGCTGGGACGGTAACAGGGGCTTGGTTTTGGGACGATGAAAGGTGGAGCTGCTGGTCAAAAGAATCCCTCCTTTAGTGATGCAACGACTCTCAAGCCATAATCATTCAGTTCGCAATGTCTTGAGAATGAAAAGGGATTTTATGCAGATTTTTATAATATTCAGGTCAGAATTATCCAAATGGGATAATTCCAATGCACAGACTTGTCGAAAGACTCAAAGCAAAAAAGAAAATACTTAGCAATGTGGTCTTTAGGGTAGGCGAGATCCTGGTGGCTTTCTTCGGTCGGTGCGGAGTTGGCAAGTTTAATTCCATCACATCGCTGAATACCGTTCTATCGCGTACTGAAGAATCCGGCGAGATAATTCAATGGCAAACAATAGCTCGAGAAACAAAAGTCGCGAGACTTTTTCAGATAACCCTCACCATGGAACTTGGGTGCCACATTTGGAGCGTTGTTTTCTGCGAGAAACGATAGGCACGATTCGGTCCACCATGTAGGCTGTAGGAATTGGTCATACATTGTCGTATATTGACTAGAGTAAGAGCTAAATGCTATACTTGCAATTGAGACCTATCGCCAATAGCTGGCAATCGCCATACAGAACACGGACTTATGACTGACAGTCTAGAAGATCCTCACCGTGCTCTTAGCACAATTTGCCGTGAGTTCATCAGTGTTCATGACACCTGGAAGCCTCCCCCAATTCATATATCCGACACGATAAAAGGAACCTGACTGATCAGTAGGCTGGTACAAAGTCAATCCTCGAAAACGAAAACGATATTCGTCTCCCCTATCAAGGAACAATAAGAAATAGAAACGACCCTTTGCGTCTTTGAGTGGCATTGCTTGCCGCACAGCCTTATTTTCCAGCCATTTACTGAAATCTTTAAGATCTGGTGCCTCTAGGTATGAGATGAATTGCTCATTTTCTGACCCCTCGTCAAGGAATAGTTCGCCACCTGTCGTCTGGTCTTCCGGAGCCATGAAGTCCCCTCTACCAAAGAACAGTCCGACAGATCGATAGACGACTTCAAACAAATAGCCACTGAGCATGACTGCCCCGCCCATCAGGAATCCGTCTGGTCCTGGTACACCAAGGGGCATTATCTTCTCGACAGTTATGAAGCAAGGTTCGTGAACTAAGCCCTTATCCGTATTGATCAGACAATCTCCAGCAAGAGACGCCCAGCTCCAGGACGCTGCCTTATATGTAGCTGATCTCCGTGCTGGAGAGGTGACTTTCCATAAGAGTGCTGCTGGTAGATGACATCGCCAGAGGCCGGCAAGATAATCTTTAGTTGTCGTGACTGCCCGAAAGATTGAACAACACCAGAGAATGCAATCAAACGGTCAGTTTCTCTCGTCAGTTTAGTTCTCATATATGCTAGAACGCGCTGGCTCCAGGCATCCATATCGTTTGAATCTCCGGATGGTGCTGACTCCTTGAGCGGCTGGGTTTGACTCCACCATCTTCCCCTGTTGACTTGTGGTGTTCCAATCGGCCATATCTCGCATGCCAGCTTTTCTCTGCAATGCCACCAACGCTGATGTGAGCCCATGACCAGTGAGCGCTTGGAGAGGTACCATTTTTGATATACCCATGCCCGGGAGCGCAAGGTGCAATAAGTGATATCGTCCTGCAAGAGGCCATCGCACACTAATTGAAAGACTTCGCCATGGACCTTTACACGCTGCGGCCTGAGGAGATGTTTATGACGGGCCACAAAGCTAGTCCCTGAGCTGTCGGATGCTGTAGCAGAGCACAGGTTGAATATTGCATGCTCGTAGACCCGCTTCATATCCTTCGCCTCTTGCATCCAGTCCAGCAATGAATCCTGAATAATGCACAGCGAATCAATCCATATGTATTTGAAACCCATTCTGAGAGAAAATTGAACGGCTTCTTGATAGGTATTGGGTAAATCATGGATGCTTATGCCAAGCCGGAATCGATCAACGTTCTTTTCAAGAAGCTTGATCGCCTCAACCTTTCCCCAGCAGTGAGAGAATGCGACATAGCTTATTGACTCAACAGAAAGACTTGCTGGAAGAATAAGGCGGACATGAAAGGCATCGATAATCTCGATTAATCTTGTCGGTTTGTAACCTGGGACACTATTTCGACAATTTCTGTAAGTTTGGCAACATGAGTTCAGCCAATTCGTTGCAAGTCTGATGAGATCTGAATCATGGTGTGAGACTGGCGGTACGTAAGAGATAGTAGAAGAAGCAGGATCTAAAAGTCTTGGTTAGAAAGACTTGATATGTAGGGACTTGAAGAATACCAGGTTCTTTCCAAAGCTGGAAAACCCAGCAACAGCCACTTGGAGCTTTCCCAATAATAAGTCCTTGCAGAGTGTCTACGAACCCGGCATTGTGCAGGTTTATGGCATACTCAAAGGAGCTTGAGCGGCACTCTTCCGTTCTTCGTGACCAGGTATTGCTATGACGGATTGTGCCGTAAATGTAACAGCCAAGATCGGAAGCCTTTTCCAGGTCAAGGCCACTCTTATGGTGTGGCCGACTGACGCATAATACATTGCTTCTCAGGGCCATGTCGCAGACACTACAAAGTCTCGAAGGTCCTATGATGGAAAGAGTATTGGTCATTTCGAGAGGCTGCAAAATGGATTATATTGCCTTAATGCAATGTCTAGAATCACTGGAGTAGTGGGAAGAACGTGAGCCCAGAGTTGTAGATGAGGGGTTGTAGTTCAACTTTTATCTTGGTAGCGTTACACAATTCGGCTCAGATGTATTGGATGCGCTTCTGAGGATGAAATCATCTGTTACACCATCGAGGCAATAGTCAACACGTAGCAATGTAGCATCTTACAAAATTATCAGAGTTAGGTAATAAGTTAGTAAAGATCTAATATATGAAATGTAGGTATATTTATACTCCGGTTCAAATCGGCTACTGTAGAGTACAGTCGTGAATGGTTGGACGGAGCTGTTCATGGTGAATACATTCTATCATACCGTTAAACTCTTGACTTTGGTTGTCTTGTTGAGGGTCACATATCTCTTGGCCATCGCTCAGTCGGAGTTCGCCGGCCAAGTCATAGTTGGTTGCAAAGATTGGCAGCTTCAGGTCGCTGAGACAAGTCGCAAGCCGTTGTATCTAAAATAACGGATGCCTCGCCAGAGTTGGAATCGCCCGTATTTTCGTATGTTGGTCAAGCCCGGCAAATTCTTACCAGCTTTTGTAAGTCGACGATGCTCAAGGACCTCAGGCGGAAGGTTGTTGTCGAGGATGGGCGAGCGTGCAGGTTCAGGAGAAGATCGAAAACGAGGGTTAATTCCTTTCAAGGGTCTTTCATACGGTCCAAATTCGAAGCCTCTTTCTCGTTCATTCTTCATAACATCTTCGTAGCCTGGCCAGTCCCTCGCTGTTAGTCGTGCTTATTTTAGATACATCTGCCTAAAGATGGCGTTCAAGAGAAACGAATGGGAGAATTTTGTCGAGGTAATACAGCCACGGTAAGAGAAACACGGATATACCGGTAGATAGAAATAACCTCAAGGAATTCCAGAAGCTGCCGAGAAGCAATTTTGCCAGTATCTGGTGACAGGGTCATAAGAAGAGAGCAGGAGGGCTCGATTACGCGTACGCTTTGGCGAGTAGTGGAAAGAATTGTAAAAGCAAATGAATCGTATTTTTTAGTATAGAAGGGCTTTTGTCCAGGTCTGTGAGAAGTGCCGAGTGCGCGGTGACGAGGAGGGAACGTTTGTATAAAGGGGAGACGAGTAGATGCGCCACAACGACACCGAAAGTTGCTGAGTCCCGTACAAGTGAATTCCGTGTTGGAGCCACTGTTGTTCATCGGAATTGGGTTATTTGGGTGACACGGAATCATCAACATTCTGAAAAGGGGATATGGCTTCTTCCCGTCAAGTCGCCGTGCGCTGTTGTCCCAGTGATTCATGACAGACAACGGTGACAGTGATTGTCGGAGAAGATAAAAGTTGATTGTAATGAATGTCTGAGCTTCCGATAAGTGATTCACTAATTGATGTTGGGCGTCGTTGGCGCTTACGACAGTTTATCGTGATTAACTAGAAAGCTGTAGGAGACTGATTGTTTGAGGTACTGGACAGTGATGAGGTATTTGTCTTGTGAGTGTATCTATTTAATGGGTCAATTTGTCGATATTTCCCATTGTCTTTACATCAACACAAGACAACATCATGTCGAGTCAAGAAGGTTCGCCCAACTTAAGTCTTGCGTGTATTACCGTCCACTAACTTATCACCGACTAGGCAATCCCAAGGCGATTCAAGTCCTCATTCAAGGCCATGGCTCCATTGTGTCAAGAGACCAAACCTCAGAGACCTCAATGTTTCTTGTCGAGTGGATTGATGGAACAACTGGAGAGACTAGTCAAGCCAAGGTCTTGGAAGGCGAGTTAAGGACATCCTGTTCCAAGGAATTGGATCAATACTTGCTCAACGAAGGGAAGGCTCAATAGGGAGGATGCCGGTGGTTTGAACCCAGCCCAGGAGGTAGCCAATATTGTTCCACTCACTGATAATGAAAATGAAATTTCTCTCGGCCGTATTTCAAAGTATGATAAGTCAAAAGGGATTTAGTCTTTTGAAGATCTTGTGAACCCTTTCGAGAGTTTTGTAGACAGTACTCTGCTTGTGGGGATCATGGGCGCTGAGGAAGTCGACCAGATAGACCATGAGCATGCCGGCATTTCTATTACTAACCCTTTCCTTCTTGGTGTAGTGGTATGATGTCTAAGTTGTGAGCCAGATGTGTTGCTTCCAGTTGAGACTTGGGGCTGAGAGCTTGTATCACCACAGAGAACTTTCCTTCTTGGTGTAGACATGCGTCCAATTGTGCAGAACAAGATATCTTAGCTCACATTCTGGGACCTTGGCTTGATTCCTGTTTCCAGTTGGTTTGTCAATTCACTGGAAAACAAAAATCGAGCTTTCCGGGGTTTGCTGGTCACTCGAAATGATGGATCCTTGCCCGTTCTGAAGGGCCTGAATTGCTTTTGTGTTTTCTGATTAGGTACAAGTTAGTAACTGGTAGCAGGCAGGACTAGGTAGTTGGCAAACCTTCTGGAATTGACATGGTGTTTTGATTTAGTATAATGATTGGAGATATTACCAAGTAGGCCATAGATCGAGCATTTAAATAGATAGAGTAAGAAGTAATAGCTCATCACTGTCCATTGCCTCAGTGACCATAGCCACTACAGTCTATTGTCAATCACTGTGGCTTTCTCGTCAATCACTGTAATCTTCCCGTCAATCACTCTCGCTTTCTCATTAACTCACTGTCGTGTTTATGTCAATGAGTAGTCTCTTCCTAGTAATTACTCTTGTTAATCACTGAGGACAACAACTTCGAGCAACTCAACAGGAGAAACTGCAACTCCTTCTGTGATAACCCTATGCCAACCGAATAACCAAATCCCGATAAGTCGTGGTGGCTCTCACGCTGCATCGCCACTTACTCGGGAACCACTGTCTATTTTGATTCATCTCGGCAGCCCAAACTATACGAAAATGAGAGAGATGAATGGCATCAATATTGGCTGCATGTAATAATCAGAACTTGGGAAAATAAGATAGTGAATATGAGTCTGAGTTTGAACCGTCGTTACTATCCAGTTAACTGATCCCCTGTGGCTTAGTTGGCTAAAGCGTCCGACTGTTATTCATAGACAATCGGGAGATCGGAAGTTCGAGCCTTCCCGGGGGAGATTCGTCTCTGAATTTTGCTTTTTTGTACAAATTGATAAATTAATCACTCACAAACTGACTCTTTTCTTTTGCCATCTTCTCCTTCTGGTGACCCGATTTGTTGTCATTACGCATCGCATGTACGATGATTGAAAGGCGGGGTTCGTGTAACCTGAACCTCTGGCATATTCTCAATCCCCCGCTCGCATTGACCTCAATCTTCAATTCTTCCATCAAACATTCCAACAAAGCATGGCAACTTCGGCTCAACCTCACGTCATTGTCGTTGGCGGCGGTATTATTGGTGCCGCCATTGCTTGGCACCTGGCTCAACACACTAGCGTAATCCTCGTTGCGCAGGACATTGGTGGGCCCGCCTCCAAGGCATCTTTCGCTTGGCTCAATGCGAGCTCCGTCAGCCAAAAGTTCTACTACGAGTTTCGCCGTCGATCCCTACAGAGATGGAAACAGATCCAAACGGAGCTTCCAGACCTTCCAATTTCTTGGAGTGGCTCCATTAACTGGCACAAACCCACTGAGGTTCTGGCGAAGACCGAGAGTGACCTCACTACATGGGGCTATAACATCGCCGACATGAAGAAATCCCAAGTTTCTGAGCAAGAGCCATTCTTTGATCAGTCTACCTTGCCCGATAGGGCCCTGTACTACCCTGAAGAGGGTGCCATGGAAGCCCATATCTGCGCTCAGATACTCGTGGCGAATGCAGAAGCCCAAGGCAACGTGAAAGTAATCAGAGCAACAGCCCAAGAGTTTGTCCGGAAGAATGGTGGCGTCAAGGGAATCAAGCTGGCTTCTGGCGAGGAGATCTCTGGCGATCATGTTGTCGTGGCTGCTGGGTTGGGTAGTATACCCCTTCTGGCGACTGAAGGAATCACTGTTCCTATCACCTCGGTACCAGCACTGATTGTAAACTCGAAACCGACTAATGAAAGGATGGTCAGACATGTAGTCAACTCGAAATATCTATACATTCGGCAGACATCAGATGGAATCATCAAGGCGGGCTGCGAGAATCCAGGCGATGACCCAGGCGACGATCCGGAAGCAACGGCACATCAAGTATTCTCCAAGGTCCGATCAACGCTGGTTGGGGGGGAGGCCATCGAATTTGACAATTACACAGTGGGTTACAAGCCGACTCCTAAAGACGGCCTGCCAATCATTGGACCAACTGGCCTGGAAGCAGTCAGTGTCGCTGTCATGCACTCTGGTGTTACAAACGCTGCTATTGTCGGAGAACTGCTGAGCAAACAGATCCTTACGGGCAAGATGGATCCAGATCTTGAGCATTTTCGTCTCGATAGATTTAATGAGTAAATGAAGAGAAATCGTATTAAATGAACGTTGATGTCTAAACCCGATTCAAGAAGTCTGAGGCTTTCGACCATAAACTGCGCGGTAACGAAAGAAAGGATGATTCGCAGTCGATCTAAGCTCACGGCGCAGCTGTGCGCAGTATACCCTCACTTCCTGCATAGACCAGCCCAAGAGCTGGCTCGCCATGTACAAGACGTAGCCTTCAAAGTCCTGCTCCAGAGCAGCTAGAACATACTGACCAATCTCCCTCATCTTCTTGTCCTTGGGCCAACCGCCGATAGCAATCTACAAGCCTGCCGTTAGTGACTCTTCATCAATGTCAGGCTAGGCCCTCACCTTGTAATTGGCGATTTGAATATCCTCAAAGCCAGCCTCGCGCATAAACTTTTCCTGAAGGTTATCTTCGATAATGGTACACGGTTGTCCCATCTTCTTCCCCCCTTCGATAAAGAATCTTCCCCATTCATGCATTGCGCTGGTATCTGTGACAGTTCCATCATCACTCTCCATCATCGCGGAGGCCTCGTGACTTTCAACCCAGCCGCCGGGTCTACATGCCTGAAAGGCTTCCTTGAATAACGCTGACCAGTCTTTGATGCTGCCAAATAAATAGCGCATATGAACAAAGTCGATGGAATCTGGAGCGAATGTCCATGGCTGTGTACAATCATCGATGTGGCTTCAGAAGATATCAGCATCAGAAACATATAGATTAATGGTACATCTGGCTCACAATTCGAGGTTCGGTGGAATCCATGACGGCTGGATAGGTGAGATATCGGTACCTACGACTTTTGCGCCTGGGAATTGGTCGGCGAAGTCACTTCCGAGTTTTAGCATTAGCATATGCTCTCTCTACTAGTGGCGTTCATCTTATACGTACATAGCCCAAATACCTAGATGTCTTTTGTCAGTATTGACCCCCTGCTGATATCAAGACAATCGTCCTACCTGTTCCGGTTCCAATATCTAGAGCTGACTAATTGGTGTGAGTTCTGGGGCGACCGAAGATCAGGGGTTATTCACAAACCTGGATGTTATCCTCCAAGGGCGATAGAAATAGTTTATCATCAAGCAGAAGGCTGAGAAAATGATGTCTGACAGAATCAGCGGCCGGAAGAATGGGGCAGCAGATGATGGAAAATCTCACACTATATCCATAGACTCATTCTGTTGTTCATCGTTGGCAGCCCTGATGAAATGCCGTTAGTTACTGGATTCGCGAGGTCAATTGTACACAACAGTACCAGTATTGGGCGTTTCCTCTCTCTGAGTGAAACGTTCGTCCTTGAATGGTTCGGTACGACAAAATGCTCGAAGTCATTGACGCTGTTGACTCAGCAGGGTCGGAAATGACAGAGTCAGTATCATTATTCTGTGCCTCTTCCTCCTAGATTGCTTCAATATCGTACAACCACTAGTTTAACTGAGCCTATCATACCTCATTTAATTGCTCCCAATGTGTGACTGGATGCAGAGGTTGAGCTGTCGTGGAATCATCACCTCCAGTCGCTGTACCAGAAGTTTCGTCCGATGCCATGATCAAAGTCGGATAGAAGGCAAAGAACAAAAAATCCACTTCGCAATTGATGAAGCATCAATAAATGCCGCAATGGGGGGACGTGTCTTGGGAAGGTTTCTACCCCCGGTCATTCTGTTGGTTCGCTTCCGACAGCTTTGTGTTATGATTTGGCGTACGCGTCCTAACACCATTGGGGAATCCGAATCCATGCAGATTTTTTCCTAGAATAGTATTGGAGTGCAACGTTGATTTTAACGATTGGCTGAATTTAGCAAATAAAGCGATTGGCTCTTAGCCTTATCTTGAATTACAAGTATCATCTTGCATAGTCTAATACTCAATCCATCAATCAGGTGTATACCCCTTCATGCAATAAACGATAGAATGCCGTAGAAGAACACGGTCCGTGTGCGGAATATCAAGTCTTGAGTTACATGTACAGCTGCAAATAATACATCGGCCTCTGAAAGTATAGTGTCATAAAGTTCAATCAACGAAAGTTTCATGATGGTAATTGACAAAGTTTTGAGTCACCGATAAACTTTCAGTTGTAACATATATAAGAGCCATTTGGCGCCTTACTCACCAGAGCTGTATTCATTCCTGTCCAACCTTCCATCTTCAACATGGAGTCTTCCAAGCCATCCTCTGGAGAGTCATCCGCCCAACACCCAGGCCTCTTCAATCCCGTATCGGCGAAGTCGAATTTGACGTTTCATTTGTTCCCAGATCTACCCAAGGAAATCAGGGACATGATTTGGGAGCAAAGCCTCATCTGCGAACGATATATCGCGGTTGAGCTTTGGGGCATCGGCTCGCATGGTGAATTCTGTCGACATGTATTACCGCCTCGCCACATACCTGTCAATCAAGAGTACAAATTAGTACTCATTAATCCTCCACGGCCTAATGCTATTTTCGGCACCAGTGCCGAATCTCGCGCAAGCGCTTGTCGGTTTTACAGGGTACGTCTTCCATGCTACTCTGTCAAGGAGTCTCGCTTACACGCACCGGGAACGTTTTGGTTCAACCCTGAGCTGGACACTCTGGAAATTCATGGATTGGAACACTTTACAAACTTTGCGAACGACATATGGCGCCATGACCGCGAAAAGGCAGGACTGTGTAATGTATCTTTCAGAGTCAGGAGTGCTATCTTATTTAATCGCTTCTATGAACTTGCCGCTTCAACAGACCAGCTACTCCAAGTTGTCAGCCGACTCAAGGATGTCGCTTTTATATTTTATATGGAATGGGATAGGGTAAACATGGCCTTCACCAAGTATTTCAACTGCTGCCTCCCCGGCCAGGTCAAGATGATGTATCCCCGTGCACTTCCTGTTACGGGGGCGACTGGAAGTTTTTCACGGCAGCGAGACCCACGTCCTATCGAGGATCACGTACTCAACAGTATGTACATCCATGACTATACTGATTTTGAGAAAGTTGTCCAGGATTGGATGAGCTGGTTTCAGCGATTAAGATCGACTACGCCATGTGTCTTCAGAATCGCATATTCAACCGAAAGACTGAAATCGCCATTTATTACGGATAGAGCGGGCGCTATAAAATACCTCAAGGACGAAGGTGAAAGGTGGAAAGAGTATTTTGTCAAAACAAGACCATGGGTCTTTAAAAACGGGACTCCCGAGCAGGTTGATAGCGAACTTCAGACTGCATTTGGGTTCTGGACTTTTCCCCTCGAGCCTCAAGGTCCATTAGGTAAGGAGTATCCACGGCCACGAGGCTTCTTGGAACATTTTTACGATTTTTCTGCCTACCAACCAGAGCTATGCGTATTTCACTTGTAGGCCTCACGTCTATGAGCTTCCAGGCACCATATGAGATCTCTTATCTGAAACTTTGGCATTCAGTCATGAACTTGGAGTCACCGTACCTAGTCACAAATCCATAGAATCTTTGATTCAATACCACTTGCTACTCTACAAAGTTATGGAAACGCCGCATGACCTATGTTGGATCTCATCGAGAGGTAGCAAGCTTTGTCCTAAGTGCCAAGATAACTAATCTCAAGGCTTTCTGAACCTGCCATAAATTTACCTTAATCTACCAGGAGCGGTCTGGTTCCACTAAGCATCAAAGTGTTTCTGGTCTCACATCAAACTTCAGGCTTCTGACCATACACAATCCTTTGTCTGAAATACGGATGATGTTGACCTGATCGGATCTCTCGTCGGAGCTGGGTGCACAGAGCTCTGACCTGATCCTCGGTCCATCCCAAAAGCTCGCACGCCAGGAACAGAAGATACCCCTCATAATCCCGCTCCAGAGCTGCCTGCATATAATATCCAACCTGCTTGAGTCGTTCTTCTGTATGCCAGTTTCCAAGTGGTGCCTATTGCAAATTTGTTAGACTGATCCAGAAAATTGGCGCGACGTAGGAAGTTACCTTGAGGTCCACGACGTGGATGTTGACAAAGCCCGCTTCTTCCATCGACTTCCTCTGTACATCTTCGCGGATCATAGCAAAGCTTCTTCCCGCACGTTGGCCGCCTTCTTCGAAAACTTCGCCCCAGCGTTTCATAGCGCTTCCATCGGGGATAGAATTGTCGTCACTCTCCATAGTAGATGAGACTTCGTAGCTTTCGACCCAGCCGCCCGGGGCACAAGCTGTAAACGCTTCGCGGAAAGTAGCAGTCCAGTCTGTAATGCTTCCCAGCATGAACCTCATATAGATAAAGTCGAATGAATCGGGTCGGAAGGTCCAGGTATCGTTGCAGTCCTCGATTTCGCTACCCAATGATGAGCTTCAATCCTCTTATTGGCACTAGGGGAGCTTACAGCTGTAGATTTGATGGCATCCAGGTTGGCTGAATAGGGCTGATCTCAGTACCCACGACCTCGACGTGAGGATGTTCTTCGGCAAAGTCACTTTATCGTGGTCAGCATCATTCGAGTTCCCATCCGATCGCTACTTACATGGCCCAGATAGCTACAGCTTGGTTAGAATCAGATGATCAATTCAATGTCAGGGCGCCTTACCTGTTCCCGTCCCGATATCAAGCACTCTCTGCCGAAGCCATTATCAGCAAGTGAGACCCTATACGACAGGTCCAATGAAACTAACCTGGATATCAGGTTTCAGAGGTGCCAGATGCAGTTTATCTTCCAGAAGTAGTAGAGTAAAGTGATGCCTGACTTTTATTAGACGCACTAATCATCTTTACCTTGGCGTTCACTTACGCAAGGTCCAAAGATTGGCTGGCCTGATCATCATTGGATGCCCTGGGGCTTGTTAGAACCGTTCTCATATTGAACCGAAGTATCCATACCAATACTGGGCTGTACCTCTATCCGAATGGTAGGTCCTGCCATGCAGGGTTCGGTACTCGAAAATACTTGAGCTCAAAGAATAGGTCGAGTCCGCCACGTTGGATCCCAGGGCAGAGTCCAGGTCTGAATCACTGTGGCCATCAAAGCCCTCGTCAGTTTCAGCATCATCATGCTCTGGATCTTGATCCTGGTCACTCAAGTCAGCGAATATGTCCAAACTCTTCAAACAAGTCTCGGACCTCTTGGCCCTGTTGGAGGTTCTGTAAGACCTCCCAAGCGGGCGTTGGAGCGGGCGGCAGAGTCAACCCAGGCGTTTCCGTAGGTTCGCTGGCCATTGTATTGCGATCTCTCTTGAATGAGGCCTCTGAAGTGATGATAGTGCTACGAATTCTTGGTCAAAGAGGGGGTTTATCAATTCATTTTGTACTGATTACGACACTAGCTGCTTATTCCCCCCAGTAGCGCGGCATGTTCGGTTGCAACGCCAATATCGATGTGCTAGACGCAAAAGGCAAAGTGCTACGGCGTGGCGGTGCCGATTAAACCTATTGGAGGAAGTTTGGGGCAACATTCCAGGTGCTCGGACGCTGGATCGTCATTTTAGTGGCCTGGTAGTGCTTGTTCCCACGAGCTATCAATTTCTTTATAGCCGGCAGCATTCCGCGCGCGGCCTCGTTGAGCAAATACGCGAAAATCCCACAGATCCGAACCAATCGAGAGCTGATGATATGAAAGCAAACGCTGCCATCTTTGCCGCCTGAGACAGAAAAGAGGCTGTGTTGGGTGACAGGGGAACAATACGACTGTCATAAGACGTGTCCGTTATATCCGTGAACACGGGATCTGCAGTCTGTGCATGCCGGTAAATATCAGTTTACCGTTACATCCGGCCGATCTAAATATGTCCATCAATCCCACGCGAGGGTCTCGAGGCCCGCGGAGTGCGATACCCTCCGACATACGAAGAATGATTACTTGCAAGGTAGACTAGAGGGATTACTAATTAGATACTCATCTTTAATATAATCGGTATCTTCGGGATCAGTATCTGGACGACACGTAATTGATGCTCAACTCGATTGCTCATCAGGGCGCCGGAAGGTCCAGGATTACTAGGCTAACTACCCTTCCAAGAACTGCCGATGAGTGAGATTTATCAGGACACCCGCGATCCGACAAGTTGAACATGACTGAGCGGGCCGTATGCAACGAAGGTATCGAATAATAAGAGCAGAATTGACAATCAGACAGTCTTTAATAATTCGTGACATACGCAAATTTGATTGCTTGACTATTCTACTGAACCCAATTGCCATTATTTGCAATCAGATTAGGCGCTCCACGAAGGTTTCCAGAAATCTTCTTGGGAGTCGCCAGTTCCTTCAGCCACGCCGTAATGTCGGCAACTCCCTCGACTTCCTCCACGCTCATTGCATACAGCACCAATCCCGCGACATGAGGAGCAGCCATTGATGTTCCATCCTCAGTGAAAGTATATGTGTTAGACTTGTGACCGGCTGAAGTGACGCCAACCCCAGGGGCCAAGATGTCGACCGTCTGTCCCCAGTTCGAGAAATCAGCGACAGCCCAATTAGAGTCGATGGCTCCGACAGTAATTGCGGTCGAAGCAGAACCAGGTGATTCCTTGGCGGCATCTATGGCATCGTTACCGGATGCAACAACTGTGACGACACCTTTCTTGGATGCAGTGTCAATAGCTTTGTTGAAGGCGGTTGACTTTTCGCCACCGAGTGACATATTGATAACGGCTCTCCATGTGCGATCTTTCTTGATGATGTCGTTGACCGCCCAGTTGAAAGCGTCAAGGACGATAGACGTGTCAGACTCATCACCATCGAAGACCTTCAAAGAGAGAATGTTGGCCTTCTTGGCAACACCATAGGTCTTACCAGCAATGGTACCAGCAACATGGGTTCCGTGACCATCATCGTCCCTGTTGTTACCCTTCCAGTTGGTCCAGGCGGCCTTTGCACGGCCACCGAACTCATTGTGAGTCACTCTGACACCGCCATCAATGACATAGGCATACATGTCAGTGCCAGCGTAGTCATCGTAGATGTACTCTTTATAACCCTTCTTGCGATGGGAGATCGTGCCGAGACCCCAGGTGGACTTCTTCTGTGTGATTTCGTCTCTCTTCTCGACGCTTCGCTTGCTCTTGATGCGATTGAGCTTCCATACACGGTTGGGCTCAACAGCCAGGACCTTGTGGAACTAGTTAGCGTGAACAGCTAATAATTGAAGGCATTGGCTTACATCTGGGCTTTTCTTGATCTCCTGGATAGTCGCTGTGTCGAATGATCCAGCATATCCCTGGAAGCCAGACTTGCTATCATATGTCTTTTCGACACCAACTTCAGTCTCGCGCTTGGTAAGACTTCTCTTGTGAACGCCTTTGACCCATTTTAAATGGGTCTTGGCCATGACAGCATCAACCTCGGGTTTCAAGGTGATGATGTAGCTACCTGGGATGATAGCGCCGGCCTCAGCAGCTGGTGCAGCAGGCGCAGGGACAGCAAGTCCGCATCCAAGAAGGACGCTTACTGCAAGGGCTATGTTTTTGAGATTCACCATGATGAAGAAGAGTAGTCAGAATGTGATGATTGTGCTTTCTTAGAAACAATTTTGAAGGATCAAGGGCAGGTAATATATACCCACCCTCAAATAGCGCTCTACATATTTAATATTAAAACCGTCACCGGGACTTCTCCTCAGCCCAAGCTTACCTGCAAATAGTGCAAACGAGATGGCGCTCCGCCGTAGCTGATTGCGATCTACGTGTGCATCCCCACCTGTCCCTGGCCGTTTCTGAGCATGCTTAATTTTTAGCTATTGACCCTAGGTCCGAAAATGCCCTTCAAGAACGAGGAGTGGCTGGTCTAGATGTGGCTGGACTTGTGTTAGAAGATCCCGAATTCCAGCGCTGTGGGTGACTATCTTCCTTTGGGCATACTAGTTTGCAGCTGAAGTCCCTTTCCGGAATAAAGTGATCTAGCTTTGAACTCTAGAATCAATAGACAGAAAATAAGACGCGGTTTGTTTCACCCTTTGAAGGAAGGGTTAGGGCACGTGGGGCTGGTTTTGACAATGCAAGGGATGAGGGAGGGAGAACATGGCATTGTCTCCTTTCACACGATTTTATGGGCTATAGCAATGGCATTCTTCTGTGACATCGCGGTAAGATACAAAGTCCTTCATTAAGTGTATTGAAAACTGGTTGAATGTCATCAAAGAGCGTATTAGGACTCCTCCTGGGTAAAAGCTCTGAGCCACAGTGTTGGTTGTTCTAAGAGATCTTACCTTACGCCAAACGCCGCATCTTCTCACGACCCGTAGCCTGCACGTATTTTGAATGAGTAGCTGACAGGGCATCTTCAATAGTGCCTCTGAGCAATCTGTGCCATGTACAGGTAGACCGCGATCTGAGGCAGGCTTCACGATTGCAATGTGATCTAGCCACTGCTCCTGTTCTCCCCTGCATTAGTCAACCGATTCACATCTCTGGCTGGCTGACGACTTAGTGGACCTTGAGTGGCTTGATGCAAGATCTCTGGCCCGCAGAGTCAGACATTGGCGATTGGGTGGTGTCCTTTCCCTAGACCATGGCCTAGACCGGCAACGACACAATACATCACGCAGCACTTTTCTATTCCTAAATGCTACAGTCTTATTATCAATCTCTGGTTTGGCTGCTGGTCCAAGTCGGTTGTGGCTTGAGACTTCGATAGCGCTTGTTTCTGCAGACGAGACGACCACTACATTCCAGAGGTGGGTGACCACGAGGCTGGCTGGGATTCCGAGGAATGGCCTATTTTAGTGAATGAACGTACACCACTCCTAAGGGTACAAAAGAGCAGCAACTATTGGTCGCCGAAGTTCTGGTATGTGACAGCCTACAAGGCTTCAACATGGAGCGGCTGAGTAGTTATCGACTTACTCAAGTAGTTTGAAGAATAAGTGGATCACACACAGCATCACAAGCCCGTATCAAGAGCCAAAATAGCGCTAAAAAGCCGTCTCCGAAATCGAGACCGAAGTTGGGTGCTTTAGCTTCGATGGGGACGATGAAGCTACGAGCCGCCATTCAGTCGAGGCCAGCTGAAAAACAAGTTGATTAAGCTTATTCAATAGCTCCGAGATACAGACTAAGACGTTGTATTGCAATCCCTGACTAGCTGAACTAGATCTGATCTATAGTGCGTATTTATCGTGGCTGCTGGATGAGAAGAACGAGGTCTACCAACTTCTCTAATGGTCTTTCGTGATTACTAGCTAGTCGCTTTTCTGCAAAATTTCTGTATCACTACGGACCGGCTGTGATTGGTGTTTTCGAGCTTTTAAATGCTACTTGAAATATGGGACGCCTGAACATGGGAGTTGCTATACTCAGGCGTTGAGTGTTATCCCAAGCCTTGCAAGAGCCAAGCTTGTCGCAATATCGCTAATTTGGGAAGTTTGGTGTACACATTCTTTCTTTTACTCATGAGTCCGTTGCCAATAGCTATGCTAAGCTTAAAGGGACATGGGGAACACTAGAGATGGCTTGCCGGAGCCTGGCTCCCAACCATGATATGATCCATCAGAGTTTCAGCAGCTCCCTCAGGTGACCAACTCTTCATCCGATCACCGGTTAACAGGTATGCACTCGGAAATCCAGGAACACCAGTCTCCCCAAGCACCATTCTCGCGATAGCTTCGCCAGTGAGCCAGCACTTATCCATCCCATGCCCATTAAACCCCGCGGCAATCCACTCCCCATTTCCACTTCGTCCCGTGAGATCACGAGGAAGCTTTCCTACAATCGGCATACCGTCTGCCGTGAATCCCATTATTCCGGACCAGACATTCAGTGCCTTTGCGGGAGCTGCATCCTTCCAGATCTTAGGGGCTGCAGAGGTGAGGGTTTGGCGAGCATCGTCTGCAACGCTTGAGTCGTCGCTTGTGAGAAGACCACTAAGGCTCTGAGATTCGCCGCCGAGGAACATGACCCCCGTCTTTGCATTCTGTTGAGCGTAGTACAGGCCTAGATGAATATGTCCAGTCTTTGCGTCATATGTGCCAAGGGAAACTTGTGACCACGACATCTCGTGACCGGCTCGCGGGAAGTCTGGTCCAAGTTTCTGCGTAGACATTGTTCCTCGTAGTGGGTATAGATTGCCAACGAGACCAGGAATCAGATGACTTGAGTGCCCATTAGTGCAATGAATGACATTTTTAGCTCGAATGGATCCTCTCGATGTGCGCAATAGGTACGGATATTCCAAAGCATCGTCTTGAAATTGTACAGAGAGAACGGGCGTTTTCGTTTCGAGTGAGAAGCGGTCTGGAAACTCTTTTCTCAGGGAGGCTAAGACTACAGTCAGGAGTCTATATGGCCACAAAGCTGCGACTCCGGTTTGTGCAACTGCGCCCACGACATTTGTGAAATTAAAGATCTGCGATAGGCGGTCAGGAGTTGGTCGCGAAGGAGTTGCTCAGCTTACCTTGGCTGCCTCCTCCCTGTTGTATACCTTGAAATTGATCTCACTGTCAGGCACCGCTTTGAGTAGTTGCTTGACTTCTTCAATAGCGCCGCGAAATGAACTTTGATCAGTAAAGGATGTTGCTGATGTCACCTCACGAAACTCGACAGCTTCTCTATCCTCCGGATTCAACTGAGCGATGAGCTCTTTTAGGCGACGAATGTTGGCCTCGCTAAACCGCACAGTCTCTATCGCACGCTCAACACCGATAGTTTCGGCAAGTGCTGGAAACAAGGAATCGCTATCAGAGACAAGATGTCCTCCATTTCGGCCAGTAGCTCCGCTTACGGCTGTGCGGGCCTCAAGCATAGTTACCTTGAAATCCGTGCCTTTCGGGTGGTTCAACAGGCAGTGTGCGGCGCCGATACCAGTGATTCCGGAACCAATGATGACGATATCGGTTTCTGAGGGCAAGGCATGGGACTGTGCGTTGGCTACGGTTGGATGCGTTGGAGTCTGCCAGGTCGGTGCCGTAGGGTTTGTACTCGGTAGCCCAGCCTGAACGGTGATGAGCTTCACGACATCTTGGATGAATTCTGATACGGTGAGCCAGAGCAAGCGATATGAGTTAGACAGAGGACCATAGGCTTACCGCTTCCAGTCATTTTTGCACACGAAAGAGTGTTTGATGTGTTCTCAAGTATCGTTATCAGTAGGAATGTTGGGCGCGGGGTAAGCCTTGCTCGTTGGTGTTACAAGAGGGTCAGAAGATGATGTCCCTGTTCAATGTGAAGCGGAATTTGGAACCATACAGCTCTCGAGATATAGCCAATGAGCAAGATTATCGTGTATTCTATTGCCTTGATATGGTCTTTCCCCTTATCTATTGCTTGGCATGATCCCTGAAAAGGATCGGGGTCATCCTCTCCTCGCATAGACATGCTTCATTGGGTCTAGACCATCTATGTCGCCACTGCAACGACCCGATTGGCGTATCTATCGTTACAGGCCTAGAGATGGCTTCACTCAGCCTGCCTTCACAATCTTCACTGCTGGCAATAGTGAAACTCTTCAGTTGATCATAATTGTTGGTATCGCTATCAGTCATTATTATTCTGTGGATTGTAGTATAACCTTGGGGCGCTACTCATTCTTAGCTGGCATGTTTCTACCATCGAGATCTTGAGCAAAGTAAGAATGGTAAAATCGTCTTGTATAAGCCAGTTTATCCAGTACGTTGAATCTTCATCTTGCCCAATTGTCGAAGCACCGAGTCTCAACCCTACCTGTCTTTCCAAGTCATATAGTTGCCTTGTTCATGGTCCTGCGTCTAGACGCCTCGTCGCAAGTAGTGCTATTTGCTTCCATACGGAACCCTCGGTCCCTGTGACGGCATTCTCGGGATCCGTAGGACACAATCGACAAACCCCGTCTCTGAGCAACTTGAGGGGTGCGTTTCAACGAAGAAAGTCGCCCATGTAGATATTCTACCGTATCTGAGAGAGATTTTTGTCATGTCGCTATTCGTATCAGCTGGACTCGCTAGTGAACGGGGCGTTTGCGGGGTTTGGACGCTCCTCAGCCTGCTTAATCGAGTTAGTGAATCACCAAGCATTCACCAGCATCTCCAACGCGACAATTGCCCCTCTGTAATTGAAGTCTTTGAGGGTAAAAGTCATTGTTATCAAGCTTATAAAAACTGCCTGGGGACTGTATAGACGTGTTTCTACCGAAGAGCGTCATTTTATAGTATCTATTCTCTATTCAACGGGCTTTTCCTCGATAACTTGGTCGACATGCCTGCCAGCAGAACTCCAATCGGCACTACAGAGCTCAGCGTTCAGGGCCTAGGTGTTGTAAAGGGCCTGAGCTTCACTGACAACATCCACCAATTCAGTGGCATTCCTTACGCATCGCTCTCAAAGCGTTGGACACGCTCACAACTCAGGACTTCGTGGCCTGACGGTTTCCATGATGGGACAAAGCTGGGGTAATTAAGATCAAAGTTCCTTGCTATGTAATGATTGCTAAAGATGCTTATAGACCCAGCGCGCCAAACCCGCCGGAGTACAATACACCGGAAGATATCCTTATTCCAGTGGACATTGCACCCCATTTTGAAGAGCCAATTGAAGATGAACTCAACTGCCTTGTCATGAACATCACAACACCAAGGCTGGGCTCTGACTATGGTGCAAGATTGCCCGTTATGGTGTATATACATGGCGGATCTTTTCTTTTTGGCGGTGCCAATAAGGGCGTCTTCGATTGCGTCAACTTGACCACGTTTGCTGCAGCCCGCAACACTCCAGTTGTCACAGTCAACCTCAACTATCGTGTCGGCCTCGGCGGGTTTCTCGCATCAGCCGCAATCAAGCAGGATATAGAGTGCGATGGTTTTGAAGGCATAGGGAACTTTGGTCTCTACGATCAGCAGGTTGCTTTGCATTGGGTGAATCGATACATTGCCTCTTTTGGCGGTGATCCCGACAACGTCACTATCTACGGCGAATCTGCTGGAGGTATGAGTGTGTCTCACCAAATCGCTGCTAAGAATCCGGCTCCCTTCTATCGTGCCATCGCCATGTCTGGTCATTTAAACACCATCCAGACTTGGTCATTGGAGCACCACGAAAAACATTACCGTGCTTTGTTGAGATACCTTGGTATTGATGCGGACTCACCTTCTGCTCTCGATCAGCTTCGAAACGTCCCTGAGGCTGTCGTCGCTGCTGCAACGATCCCAGTGGAGGGCCTCCTCAACGCTACAGGCAATCCATGCGATGATGGTGTTTTCCACAAGACGAAACCTACCGCCAACGGTATCACCTCACCTCCGGCGTGGCTTAAGAGCTACATGGTTGGAGATACCACTGACGAGGCGATGATTTTCACTGAGGATCTTGCCGAGGAGACCTTTGACTCTTGGAGAACTGGCATGAATAAGTTCTTGAGTGAAAAGGCTACTGATGAGATCCTTGATCTCTATGGCGTCACTCCCGATCTCTCGAAAGAGGAACTTCTGAAAGCCCTCGAAGACATGACAGGCGATTCGGTCTTCAAAATCCACAACTGGATCGCTGTTCACCGTTCAGATATTCCGCAAACCTTTAGTTATCATTTCGACCAGGTGTGCACTCATGATAGCATATACAAGGGTCAAGCCTACCACGCACTCGATCTGCTATATGTCTTTCTCAATTTCGACGAGAGACTGACTCTAGGCCAGCAAAAGCTTGCAAGAACTATGGCCGGTAGCTTTATCGATTACTCCTACGGTAAAGATCCATGGCCCCGAGTCGCCGATGGTGATCAATGGATGAGGTTTGGACCAGATGAGACTAGCAAAGTCGTGACGGAAGCTGAAGATGAGAATGTGCGAAAGTATTCTCGTATGCAGAAGATTCTTGATATGGGTGTGCTGGAAGAGTTCATCCTGGCTGTTGAGAACCTTGCCTGCAAGAGGGAGAAAATGGGGACTTTTGAGGACAGACCTCGTCAATTTAGTGAGGATATCAAGGCGGAACCAGTCGTCGCTGGTGCCATCGGAATCAAGGAAGCAGTCTTAGCCTAGCCGAAATCATGGGGGCAGCTTGACATGATCTCCCCATTCTCTAATCTAGCATGCTGATCTTTATAGCCTTTGTTGTTATTTATCAAGTTATGTTGGGCCCCTGCATATATGAATACATCATTGGGTTTCGGCTCTGAGACGCTCTTATTGTGAAACTTTAGTAGAGATGAATCTCAGCATTCAGCTCCCCCGTAGCCTCAGTAGCTATCATCATCTTCGACGCTTCGTTGCCACCTTTTCCATTCTTCCAAACCTTTTCTACAATATCCAATATTGTTTGCTCCGTTGCCTCCTGTCCCTTTTGCATTATGTATTGGAAGGCCACTCGAGTCAGCTGCTGTTCTTGGGCATTTTCTGCCAGGATCCCAGCAATGAAAAGAGGGTATAATATGGCCCTGGCGAGTGAAAGTCGAAAGTTGAACGTTCCGATTCCGATGATTGCTTGAATCGATGCAAATACTTTCATGCGTAATATTTCGGTGCTGACATTGACTCTCAGTGGTGTTGTTTGATCTTGGGGATGGTCAGCCAGACAACGGCTGTGAAGGATACCGGCGAGTCGAAACGCTTCCCAGAGATGAATCTGCGCGAACTCATCGCCGAGTTCTCCGGGCCACTGCAACAGATCTTGTTCGATGGTGGTAGAGTCCATATTCGCTAGCAAGTTCATCAGACTATAAGGTATCCCTGACACTTGCTCAATACCGGAATGTTTGTGTGGTTGGACATAGGATTTCCATATTTCCAGTGATGGCGTAATCCTGTTCAGAGTGAAGAACGGTATATCTAATAGCCCGACAGCTTCAAGGAGATGGTTTGCCACGGGGGGTCTCTGTGGATCATTCAACAGCTCACGTGCTTGGAGGACTCCGTGAAGACCTTTCAGCAGGGGTGACCAGATATATAGTGAGTTTATCTGCGAGTATTAGTCTATCTCTGGTACGAATATGAGATTTCGACTTACGCTAACGCTGCATAATAAGACCCCCGTTGCCAAAGTGACATCCTGGCACAACATGTTTGGATTTTCCAAGTCATTGAGATAGTTTGAAAGAGCCGATTGCATGTAGAGAGGTGTTAAATGACTGGTATCAACATCAAGGCTTGCCTGATACGCTAAGCAAGCATGCTTTAGACAGATACTCTCTTCGCAAAGTGGTAGAATGTCAGATTTAAACATGGTATCATGTCCAGCACGACCTGTGAGCGTCTGGTATCCGACGGTAGTAACTATACCCTGGTTAGATGATCGATCGTGAAGAATCATTGTGTCTACTTACAAGTGTTCATAAGCTTCTGTGAGACTTCCTCGTCTGGTAAACCTTCTGATAATGATTCAAATTGCAGGCACAGCAGATCCAGTTCATCTGGCGATTGCATTGACGAAAAGTCAGGCAAGTCCACCAGGGGATCTCCCACGTTCTCAACATCTGGGGTTACCCTTCTATTACGCAGAGATTTACTCTTCTGGCGTGGTGGACGAACTGGTTTCAAGACTATACCGCCCCCTGCTGAGCTTGCAGTGTCTGAAGAGCCCCATGTCAATCGTGTTTTGTACCCCTCGCAGGTCATGCCCGCTTGGACACATCTTTCACAGACGGGTCGTTTCTCATCACATTTCTTGTGTCTTCTTTTACAGGTCCAGCAACTAGAGGCTCTTAGTATGAGATATCGTCGTTGTTCTGATTGAGATACTTACCCGCGTCGCGACCGTGAGCTCATGGGTGTCGGTCCAAACGCGTAACGAGAGTGAGAGAGAACGCGACACCAATTAATTAAAGGGCTGTTGGAGTAGCTTGAGATAAAATTATGATATCCATTGTTATCAAGTCTTTTCCAGTCTCTCGATTGACGTGAGGGGTGATGCCTCGGGCCGAGATAGCTCGTCGCCACGAGTCAAAACACCAAAATCAAGGGGACTTGTAGAGACCAGAAATAGACTAGCGTCGAGATACGCTTATCGTTGCGGGCGATAACGATAAATCTGTGATGATAAGAAATGAGCTAACTTGAAGCCGCTTAGCGGGTGCACAACAGATGCACAAACGGTACATCTACTACATAATTCTCATCTCTCAGAAATCACTTCAAAGACAGGTTCAATCATGAAAGCAAGAAACGAACAAAGCCTCAGAGAACTCGCCATTCCATTTCGCCTTTCGCGCTACTTCTTGTGTACTGATGTATCTCTAATCATGTAGAACAAAGTCGTTGATGGCATCGGGTCCTCCTCATCCACCAATTCCTTCTCCTCAACAACTTCAAAGCCATACTTAACGTAAAACGCGACATTGTTCTTGTCTGTACACTCAATATAACAGGGATAATCTCCTATCCTCTGCACCGCCCATTGCATAATTGCTTTGCCAACCCCCATCCCTTGCGTATCAGGTCTAACGGCAGCAATCTCGAGGTAGTAAAGGGAATTTAGTGGATACTTCTTCTTAATTCTCTCCTCGAAATCGTTGTGAGACTCCATCATGATTCCGATCCTCTGTGAGGATGTGTCAGATCTGCTGGTATTGACGTGTGCAAGTTGTTTACCTTTTCTAGAGAGAACGGTTCAGTTGGTTGAACCCACCACTCGTCCCATAAAACTCGCAAATATGACGGCCACCAGAGTGGGTTCAGCCATCTATACAGTGGTTTGGGAGGAAACAAAAAGCAAGATCCGACGGTTTTGTGAGCGTCATTCATTGTAACGGCTTCCATGGCGATTCCACGGACTGCATACTCGCGTAGGCGCGCTTCTTGCCATTGCTGCAGGGTAGGTGACAGAGTCTCCCAGCCAGGGCCAGAGCGATCACGCGAGAGCCAACGGATTAAGGGATCGCGGGCAAAAGAAAGACTGATTATCTCTGCCGCAGTCTTAATTGAGCCATAGTCTGGAGATCTTTATTAGTTGACAGAATGGAGAGGATCAGATGCACTTACCCAGGCCAAGTGGCCTCATTTGGACTTTACACGAGCTCTTCGTCAGTTTTGACATGATACCCACGATTATCGATACCTGGCAAAAAGATGACCACACTTCGCTTGATTTATCAGTATTTGCTTTTAAGACCGACGAAAGATGAACCCACAGGTTATCGCATAGTCGGAACCCGTGAATCCCGTCCCTTTCTCGTTTTAGTTTAGAACTAAAGACAAGACCTGGCCCTACAATGCGCGCGGCACCGGCTACTCGAAACGGTAAAGATCAACGATCCGCCTGCGCTATACCTAGAAAAGTATGCAGTACCGCGCGGGATTGATTACCCTCTATGTCACGTCGAGAGCTTGGAAGATCTCAAGCATCATTGTTTAAGAAATGGGTGTTTATATAAACAAGGTTAACATTTCCGACGGTTTACATAGTAAAGATAGCTCTAAGAGCCACCCAATAGATTTCTCCTATTCCACCAGTTGAAGCAATGTCGCAGCCATCTCAATCTACCCAGCCAAGCCTCGGTAATCAGCTTTACCCCGACATGCCGGCAATGCGAGCTCCGGGGTTGGAGTTTGTGTATCGCCTTGTTGCCAAGATGCATCCAACTAATGGCTACGACATCGAGAATATACAAGGCACAGGTATCACAAGGTCTATTGCAGCGATTGAGTCTGGCACTGTAAAGGGACCAGGTATAGAGGGCACCCTTGTCGAGAACAGTGGTGCTGATTGGGCTGAACAAGTTCATTCCAAGAAGGTAGGCGCCTTAACTACATGCGCCTCTGTATTCTGTATTGACAAAAAGGAATAGATCTATTATAAACTTGATGCGAGGTACACGATCAAGACCAACGATGGCCATCATATCTTTGTGCAGGCTCGTGGGCTGTTCCGACCTGGGCCGGGTATTGAGTTCTCCCAACCAGACTCCGTTGACGTGGATTACACGCAGGATGAGGTGGAATACTTTACTCATATCACCCTTGAAGCAGCGGGAAATAGTCCTTACAATTGGATGAATGGTATCGTGGCTATCGGAGCTTTGCAGTCATTCGGGGGGGCTGCTGTAATAGATTGCTGGCGGTTGACCAACTTCCTTGGGCAGAAGGTTGAGGATGTTTACGTAGGCAGATAAACAATTGGCCAGACCGAGTCAATGCTATGCATATTATTCACTAAGTTATTTGTTTCATGTAGAAATCTTGGGTCCAACTGTGGTATGTGCTCAAGTAGACAACGATCAAAAGCCGATACTGGTCAAGTGTTACCGAATCCTGTCCAGTCACTCAACCTAATCCTCAACTGTTCCCCGCAACCCCCGCATTTCGGACAACGACCCGGCTGCTGGGACAGACTTGAGCGATAAGACTAACCGTACAAGGTAGGCGGAGCCCCAAGGCAATCGATCATCTGGCCATGCTATCTTGACTCGTAGGAGGTCTCACAACTAGCCAGCCCAATACAGAAATAGATAAACACCTGCATAAAACCCTTGGATTACTTCCTGATATGAAGTCACATCAGTCCACGGCTCAACTCACCCCAGAGACACCTCTCTAGTAACACTCTTCAATTTTCAGCATGCCCAGAAAAGTAGCACCAGCTCCGCCAGACTTCACGACACCGCCGGGTACTGTACGGTTGATTAGTGGTGAGTAAACAAACACTGATCCTTCGTTTACAAGCTCATATTTACGGCAGAAGATGGTCTTGCCGAAACGCCTCAATTGGTGAAGCAACCGATGCCGACTGACGACCCCAACGATCCTTTGGTATGGATGCGCCAAATACCATGCGATTGTGTTGACTAACTTGACTAGAATTGGTCGCGTGCTCGCAAGTCCATGAACTTTCTCCCCATTCTCGCAGTCACGGCCATCATATTTACCCAGTGAGCTACCAGGCCCTTCGACCAAGCGACGAGCCACTAATGTTGACAGGACTTCCTTACCGCTTATCTTCTGGGTACTCTGGAATCAAGAATTCGGATGGTCGTACGGTCAACTCAACAATGCGAACGCCCTCAACTATGTCGGAACCACAGTTGGTTGTATCCTGTTCATTCCTCCGGCGGTGAAGTATGGCCGTCGGTCGATGTACCTACTCACAACAGCCATCATCTTTGCCATGGCCATCTGGTCGGCGCGCATGAAGACCCTGACAGAACTATATGTATCACAGTTCATCTTTGGATTGGCTAGTGCGACCAACGAGAGCATTGTCGAGATGACGGTATGGGAATAATGCATTGAGAAGGATCACACTGACCGAGGCCAGATTGCCGATTTGTATTTCGTCCATCAACGCGGTAGTGCAAATGGTCTATATATGGTGATGGTCATGATTGGTGTAAGTCGACAACTGTAACGACAGGGGAATCGTTACTGATATATAGCAGAGCTTTCTGAGTCCCGTAATTGCAGGATACATGGCCGCGGATGGAAACTGGAGGCGCTGCTATTGGATCACCACCGCGGTTGATGGCGCTCTTTTACTCTACTTCTGTTTCTTCTTCGAGGAGAGCAAGTACATACCGCGTCTCGAAGCCCAGCAACTGTCCGCCGAGGTTCCAACTCCTATCCCAGCCACGAAAAAGGACAACATCTCGGAAATACAGAGTGGCGAGATGAGCACGTGTTTCACACAGGAAACATCGAATGCCGCATTACATCGGATCAACTCGGATATACCGCTTCTCACTTGGCGTCAACGCATGCGACTGGTCACAAAGACTGACGAAAGCTTACTTGGCGTTGTGCGGACCGCTGTCGTTATCTTGTTCCGCTTCCCAGCCGTCATGTACACAGCCCTTACGTATGCCTTTTGCCTCTGCTGGATCTCCGCTCAGGCGTCAATCATCTCTATTGTTTTCACACAGCCACCGTACAACTTCGGTACCGTTGGGGTTGGGAATATGAGCTTAGGAGTATTTATCGGCTGTATTTTGGGCTCAGCTTACGGTGCAATTTCCGATCGAGCTATTCTTTGGTTCACACGAAAGAATTACGGGTATTACGAACCGGAAATGCGACTGCAGTTGAACCACTTCCCAGCAGTTTGTATGAGTGGTGGTTTTATCATGTTTGGTATAACTACAGCAAAGGTAGGAAAGCTCCACATCTATCACGTCTAGCTATTAACAGTAACAGGGCATGCATTGGATCTATCCAAGTATCGGTAGTGCCATCTTTGGCTTTGGTCTCGGTGGTCTGAGCGATGTTGCGCTTTGCGTGACCGTCGATAGCTACCAAGCAGTATGTGAACACACGATCTCACATAAAGAAAGTCACGCTAACTCTAACCAGATTACCGGAGAAGCATTTATCGGGATTGCCTTTGTGCGTAATGCCTTCAGCATCGCCATTTCGTTCGCACTCGTTCCATGGCTTGATGCCCAAGGACTGCAGAATATGACGATTGTCATGGGGCTATGGGCACTAGCTATGGCTTTTCTCCATGTTCCATTGATAATTTGGGGAAAAAGAGTTCGTGAGAAGACTGAGGCGAGTTACAAGAGGATGGCAACAGGGACCAGGGTGTGAAGTTTGCTTGTAAAGAGGTCCCCGAAACATGGGGCTTCCTTGGGCTCTATGAAACTCGTGGAAAGAATGCCCTTTGTATTAATTTGATGCTGAAAATTAAGCAGAATCATTCCTTGCCTTCAAAAGCTATCGTAAAAGCCCTAACTAAACCATCAAGGCCGACATCCTCTTCGAATCGTAGTAAATCCACCTAGAGTTGACATCGTGGTGGTAGACGGGTCGAATGTTGTCGTTGTTCCGGTCATTGACGCAGACTCTTCGTTAGTAGTGGTAGTAAGAATCTGCGTTGAGCTTTCGCTCCAAGACAGGGACTCCGATGCGTGTGTCGATGTAGTATCCGCATTGGTAGTAGATGACAACTCAGTATTGGATGATACCTCGGTGCTCTGAGTAGTTGCAGCGGCGGTAGTGCTATCTTCACTCAAAGTAGTTGCCTCTGTTGTAGTGGTCGTTGCTTCAGTTGTAGTAACTACTGAGGACCAAGACAGAGACTCTGATGTATATGTCGATATAGTATCCACATTGGTAGTAGACGACAAATCAGTGTTAGATAATACCTTGGTGCTCTGAGTAGTTGCAGCGCTAGTACTATCTTCACTCAAAGGAATTGCCTCTGTTGTAGTCGTCGTTACTTCAGTTGTAGTAGCTACTTCCTCAGTGGTAGTGGTTACTTCAGTTGTAGTAGCTACCTCTTCAGTAGTAGTTGTAGCCGCTTCAGGCTCACCATATATAACAGTACCAGACACGGTTCCAGCAGCTTGGATGGTGCGCACAAAGGGCGTCGGGCCAACAGTTGTTGTAGTAGTCGCATAGTTGATCTTGATGTCTGCATCGCAATCAACACATCCGCCGGCTTTCACCATCAGACCTGAATCAAGAAGCCCGTTGTTCGCATCGCAAATTGCAAAGATCATGGTATGTGCACCAGGGGCAGCAGGCAGACCCATGATCAGCGGAGGTGAAGATCTTTCGTATTGTGTGCTTCGGGAAGGGTTTTCAGGTTCAGTAATACCAATAGGAGATGCCAAGTATTCGGAATTTGCAGTAATTCGGGTGCCCGACGTATCGACGGCGTACTGGACGCCGTCTAAGTAGATACCAATTGGATCTGGGTTAACACTGGCGACTTCTGTTAGCGAGAATGTCAAACAAGTGATAGGTCACTCACAAGTCTTCCTCCGTCGCAAGAATAAACTCAATAGATAATCCATTATACTCTGACTCCACGACCAGCTCCACGGACAAGACAGCTGCATTTGTCGTATCAGGCCCGCAATACTCTGAGCCGTCGATCTTCGTGTCAACGCTCTGGCTATAGCCGCCGGCATCTGCGTCCCTTGCGTAGCCAGTCGTCAAAATACCGCCTGATCCGATACCAAAAGGACCATCGGTAAACATGCCGGCACTGCCTAGATTCCCACCAAGTCCATTTTCCTCCCAGTATGACTTCTCGAATGTCGCGTCGGTAACCGAAACGCCGGCGCCATTGAAGATGGCACTCGCGACGGCGGTCGCATCATTTGAAGTGACGACCGATATTTGGGATCCCATCTTGAGCTTGAAGATATAAGATTAATAGAAAAGGTTTTAAGGTTATTTGGGTTTGACGGCGGTCTTTTTTAACGCAACTTCGAATTTTAGTGGAGGTCTACTGGCTAGGAATAAGATTACAGAAGGCTTTAGCGGTGCGTTTGACGGGTCTAGCGTGCCAATAGTTGTCAATAGTGCCAATAAATTCAAGCCATTAAATTAAATGAAGAGTTTTGGCC
>JABSSZ010000617.1:0-41764 GCA_013755755.1 Fusarium sp. NRRL 25184 | reverse complement strand
GGGTAGGCAGGGCAGGCAGGTTGAAAAATAATCCGCATACTTTATATACTAAATAGTCTTCCTAAGGCATGAGAATACTTCTAATAGTCTATATTAACTTATATTTACCTAAGACTTTGTATTACATAGGATAGAGGTCTTAATGTTATCACCCTCTCTTAAGCCTGTAGATATCTTGGGGCGGCAGGCAAGGGCAAGGTAGCAATTGTAGGACCTGAAGAAAGTTGACTTGAATGAGCCGTCAGGATATGATACTATATTTGTTGTGTAGCACGTGACTGGGACCATGCTACTGCTAACAAGAGCTGAAGCTCTATCGCACGCGACTTGACTAATTGCACAATGTTGTTCCCTCCAAGGGGCCGGCTCCGTCCTTGCGATAGGACTTTAAGTACCGGCGAACGGCGTAAAGCGTGCGGAGCCACGCGCAGGGGCTCGTTCTTGAGTCTAATCCTTTTGTAACTCACAATAATATCATCACTATCAGTTACCTATATAGCCCCTACGAATTGCTTATCTGCAGAAACGGCCCAAACTTTATAACTGGGTTTTAGGTACCCAAGCACCAGCGGCAGTAGGTAGTCAGGTAGTCCTTCAGCTGAAGTCGCTGATTCTCTGCAGCAAGTACTTTAGGCTGTGCAGCCGCAAACAACTCTCACTGCCTCACTCACGTCACCTGTTTACTTCTATTCCCCTCCCTTTCCTTCACAATTCTGGCCTTGACCTCTCCTACTTTAAGGTATAAACACGCAACCCAATAATTTCCAGAGGTGTTGACAGAGCCCCGATATTCCCATCCTGCCTAACTGAGCTGCTCTTGCTGTCAGCTTGCACATACCCCACCTTGACGTCAACTGATCATATCACCTACACCACGGTCAATCACTTTGTACACCAAATTCAACCATCACGATGCCTTCTCACACCAAAGACCCTATCACGTGTCACGTTCTTGATACGCAGGCTGGTCGCCCTGCTCGTGGCATCCGTGTCCGTCTCGAAGGCCCCATCCCGCCGTCGACCAACCCTCACTCTGCTGCCCAACCTCGACCTAACACCTTCGAATCCATGACCGACGACGATGGCCGCGTTACAGCCTGGTTACCATATCTTTCTGAGGATGCTGCTGGAGAGCCTCCTCTTCAGACTCTCGTGGAGGTGCTTGAGGATCGCAAGGGACAGGGTTCGTCGCGATGGACACTGCGCTTTGATACGGGAGCTTACTTTGGCGAAGAAAATACCTTCTTCCCTGAAGTAACAGTAACATTTCGTGTCGAAGAGGGACAGACGTATCATGTTCCCCTGCTGTTGAGTCCCTATAGTTATACTTCCTACCGTGGAAGCTAAATGGGTGGTAGCAGTCTCCGTATTACACGGAGCGAAATGGCCAGAATCAGGGGCTGAATTTCATGAGAAACGGTCGATGCCAAAGCGATTTTTTAAAATCCTATTCATGAAATACCCATTGCATAATATGACGAGAGGACAGAGACGATGACAATGTTACGATCATAGCAATAAAGCTACTTATTAATTCTCAAAAGAGTGTCCGTGTCGGCTACTTCCTTCCAAGCCAAGCCAACTGGCTATATGAGTGACGTTGCTGTCTCTGCCCTACCAGAGGGACTGTAATATCCAAGTATTTGCCCTGTTTGCCAGGCGATACTTCTCCTTGCCGATCAAGAAGCCGTGATCCAGGTAAACGCCACGCTGTCCACAAAAACAAAAACAAAAAAAGAAAGTGATTTTTCGGAAGAAAAGCATCTCGGTGATGCGGTCGCCACAGGTCATCAGGTTCGGCCGTATACGTCGTTGTAGAAATCATGATTGTTCCGATCTGAGCGAGGTTTTGTACCGGTTGTTCGGAAGATTCTAGATAGAACACCTCTAGCTCCTCCGAAACTTGCTCATAAATCCTTTCTTAGAGCGATGGGTTGGTACGTCGGGCGAAGTCGGTGGAGTGTCCTCTTCGCCTCTCCTCGTGGTCCTAGACGCGAGACTATCGGTCTCGTCCTTGGAGAGTCGAATGCTTGATGTAGATGGGCGGAAGCTGTTCATAGATGGATTGCCGGCTCTGATACTCTCGTTATCTCCAACATCAGATTGAACCAGCGAGAATACACTGTAGAGAGCTTCAGAAGTGGGAGTAATGCGCCCATGGTTGAGAGTACGTCGTTTCTTCCTTAGGAAAGATCGCCGAGTTCGCATAAGTGTCCGGTCAGGATCGATATCTTCTTGAGTGAGACAAGCGTTGGGTGAAAGATCCGCATCTGGGTGTGGGAGTGTGGTGTTTCGGACTACAAAATGGTTAGAAACAGATGCTACCTTGCAGTAGTTAGGTATCGACCAAATACTCACCATTGTTAAAGGGCTCCGGGAATCCTGTGTCTCTTGGTTCTCTCGATTCCCTTCGAGGCTTGGCGGTGCTCGTAGTAGTAATAGTATCCGCCATTGTTTCGGTAGATTTGGAGTGTGTAGAATGAGAAGCCATTTGATGTTCGGCCGAGAGTTGAGTATGCGTTTATAAGAAGAAGAATTAAAAGTAAAGAAAAAATAGCAATTTTGCTCAGTCCCTGACTACATCGACTCTTGACTGTGGCTGTATTACCACATGGGGCAAGTTCAGATGGACGTGAGAGAGAGCGTGGGTGTAAGCGGGCGCGATACCGTTTTCGTCTCCCGCCAGAGCAAAGCCTCAGCGGTTGCACGTAACCTTGAGCTTTTCAGAGAAAAAGCACTGAGGAGAAGAGTGCAAAGAAGGAGGATAATGAGGCAGTTGTGTTGGTCTGTCACTGAAGAAAAAGGAAATTTCACTTTCGCTTCAGAGAGAAGGCCGGAAGATTTTTGGTCAAATTAAACCAGCGGCAGGTGACGAGTTTGGAGTAGGTAGTACAGATAGCGCTGTAAGTCTGTAAGAGCAGGGCTGAAGTTGCTGGGGTAGGAGATTTGGGTAAAGGAGCGATAGTGGGCGATGGGGGATTAGACAGGGTTATATTCCGTCCTCAGAATGATGAGCTACATGGAGCGATTACGATTAGCTTCTTCCTCTTGGTCACTGCTTGGCCTACAGCCTCCTCAAGCGCTGAGTTTGACCGGATCTTCGGCGCGTCCAATGTCGAGCTTAACCGTGAGGCTTGGCTCTCGCTATTCGGCACCTCAGCCAAGAGAGACTATGAACAACCAAGCCCAGCCAAGAAAGCAGCAGTGATAATTGCCTGCGCCCCAGAGAGAGCAAGTCCCAAAAGACAGAAAGGACAGGGGTGCGAAGAAGGACAAAGTGCGTAATTGATAAGGGGTGGAGTGGTTCCAGAGGCAGGTAAAACTCCGAAAGATGCCAGACAAGTTCTGTGAATAAAGAAAGGCAATGTAAATGAATAACTCACCTTGTCTTATCTTACAATGTCTTGTGTCTCTGATCACTACCAAACGCGGATTTGATGAGCACCGCCCAAGGAAGCAAGAAGGCTAGACAAACAATGAAACTCGATGGAGCTGAGGATCTGCACAATGGGAATTTGCTGGTCGAAGCGTCTCTGTTGTATCGCAATTTACGCCCGGCAACATAAAAGCCGGAGACCCTTTCAGTGGTCTTAGTGACCTGGGGTACAGGCAGTTTGGATGCGTCAAGTGGCGTTGCTTCTGCTTGAGGCTCGGCCCAGGCGCTTCGTTAGCGGGCTTTGTATCCGTAAGTGGTGGGGTCGTCGTTCGTCAGCCGAGAATTGGCTGCTCTCGCTTGGCGAGAATGGTTTGTTGGGCAAAAAGAGCGACGTGACAGTAAGAAATCACCGACGGGCGACAACGACGAAGACTTTGGTACTTGGTAAGCTTTGGCCAGCGGGCAGATGCCTACCTATTATTGGGTCAAGTTCTGCTTATCCTGCGCCCCCAGAGACAAGACACAATGCTCAGATTCTAAAGGAATCGAGTGAGAAACGATGGATATTGGAGGGATGAGCAACTCAAAAGTTCAAATGCCGCTTTGTATCTGCTAGGTTATTCTGTTTTATTTATAAGTTATCAATTGCCAGTTGCGCTGCTCCTTGTCAGCGTCACAAGATAGTCTGGTTTGCCCATCTGGGTGCCCAACTGTCTCTGATACTGTATCGTTATTCATCAGTTCACTCACTGTTCCGTGCCGACCAAGCGGTTGTCCCTTTCCCCTCTCTCTGTCCTTCCCCAGCAGCCTAGGATATGCCCAGTAGTATCATGAACAGGACCCCAGTACACATGACGACAAAACGGACCGTGCAGCTGGACTTCAGCCGGTGTACTCGCAGGCCATAGTGTTAGTGGCTCGCCAAGCAGTTCTGTTGTAGGCCAAGGCCCAAGGGGCCCGCTCCTTGTCGAGTGCCAAAAGAGTACGGGTTTCCCATTATTCAGGTCTTGGATTGGTAGGTTCGTAAGAGACGGCAAGACGGCATTCGATTTCGATTTCGATGGCGGGGTCACCGATAGTCCGCTCACTGACAACGATATATCTCTTCTTGGCGCAGCATTCACGCGAAGTTTTGGCCAGTCTACCGAAGTCTTGTTGTTGCAATGCCTCTGTACTATATCTGTTGTCGCTATTCCCGCCGCTGGGCTCTGTAATTTCAACATCTAACCCCTCGGCCCCTAATCAATTAGGTCCAGCTCCCCGTACCCCGCTCATTCCCGCTAATATGGATGGATGTACATCATATCAAATAATAAACACCTTACAGGTCGGGAATGGAGAATTGGCTCCCTCCCAATTTCATCTCAGTCTTTCATTCCGGCCCCTAATTTAGGCCTTAGGGACACTTACAGCAAAAGATCTTTTAACGACACTCTTGATCGTGTTGATGGGGTAAAGATTGGAGCCATGACTACTAACCTTATACCGCCAATTCCTGTAACCTCAATGCACACACATGTATGTACATATACGTTATTCCAAACCGCGGGGGTAGCTTGGCTGCCGAAGCAGGGTGGCTACTAGTTGTCCAATGACAAGAAATCCGCTAACCATTGGATCGGCGTGCCTATTCTAGAAGGTCAAGCAAATACGTACCATAAGTCCGGAAGTACCTTACACTCCGGTTGGCTTTGCAATCTTTGATCCTGAGTGAAGCATGATTTGCTAGACAATCTACTAACGCAAAGCCTTGACGAATAATACGGTTTCGACATTCGAACTCTTCCGTCTGACACAGCCCTCTATCGAGGAAATCGAGGCTCTGCGTGGGTAAAGGACACCACGCCAGAGCTGCATTTTGATAGGCCAGCCCGTATCCTTGGCATGACAGACTTCCAACTATCGAGTTGCGTTGCACCTCGTAAACGGGATACGAAACTGCGCAGCCCGTTGACACTTGCTTCGAAGCGCCTAAGCGGCACGTTCCGATCCGATCTACAGAGTGCCTCGAGGCTTTTTCAGCATCTGCGGTTGCAACATATTTATGCCGAGTAGCCCTGAGTGTATGCGATCACCCAGTTTTGTTTATGTACCGAAAATCTTTAGGCTTTAAGTTTGCGGTCATCGGCAATTCCGCGTCTAGTCGATCTTGTGTGGAGAAATTGCTCCAGCGACTATGACGATACTGCTTGGTCTCCTACGCTGATCACGCCCTATCAGCTCTCAAACTAGCCATGCCGAGTTTCATGTTGCAAATGAAGTTTTGATCGGCATTGGGTGCCGATATCAGACTAGCAAGACTGGCAGATGAGCAGATGAGGCATATGAGTAAGTTGGTCGGAAAATCATGAGACGATCCCCAAATTGTCCCGCATATGTTATGAATACAAGTCACATTTGTGTTGGTTGATGCTTGTTTTGCTAAGCTTTTGATGGAAGCATCATGAAATGTTGGGAAAATCTATTTGGTATCGATACCTAACTCCTTCTCTTACTTCTCTAGAATGATAAAAGACAAATCCATTATGCTACGCTATAAGAACCCATTGACCTCAGACATGTTCAGATTGAAAGCAAGAACAATGATCCTAGTTACCTCTCCGGCCACCAGTGCTCATGAGTGTGATTTTCTGTTTCTTCTTCTTCTTACCCCCAGCACTACTACCGATTCCTCCTACTCCAGCAGCAGTGTTTGAACTAACACTACTCTCCGCGGCTTCAATAGCCTGTATCTGCATTGCCAGATCGGTCGTATCAAACAAATCTTCATCTTTGAGCCACCCGTCATTGGCGTTCAGGGGTTGTGCAGATGCTATCTCGGGCGATCCATTAATTGCCCTTGTGCCCCAAACTGTCCTTTGTGTAGAGGGGCTGGTCGACATTTCAGCTAATGTCTCGAATCCTGGTCGGGGATCCGGGGGCGTGGTGCCTGAGTGCCCGCTCAATGGTTGGAAATCCTCCATATCCATTCGAGGCGCCCTATCCTCCTCTAACGGCTCAGGAAGCCTCTGATATCCAGTAGTCTTACGCAGATTCGCGGCCTCAAGCCGCTCTGCTTGGAGACGCTCCCGTTCTTCCTGTGTCTCTTTGTCACGGTTACGTCTCCGTCTCCGCTCAATGTCGCCTGCGAACGATTCCAGTGTCTCTTCTGGTACGATGTCGGTCCAATCACACTCCAAAAAATTCACGACACATCCACGGGGAAGATGGCCAAGATATTTTGCTCTTCGCCGCATTGTGTCATCAACCACATGGCCAGTGGAGATATGCTCGACGCGGGGGAGTAGCGTGGAAGGAAACGAGGAAAACGAGCCATACCTGGTCTTCAGGATGCGGATATCCAATGGTGAGAGATACAGGTGAGGTGGGGAGCTGTAAAAATAGAAGTCGGCATCCGAAGAGGGTTGTGCCGACGTGGCTGGGCTTGCAGCAACCTGAAGATCAGCTAGTTTCTCTTTCGCGACTGTGATAGCTCGAATCGCCTTTTGGGACCATTCATCAGTCTGCCCGAAAAGTGTCTCGTCCTCCTTAGCTTGTTGCCCCAGCGAAGCAATCTCCTCGTCAAACTGGGTAGTCATATAATCAGCTGTACCTTTCATCATGCGAGCGTAGTCTAAAACATTGGCAGCAAAGTGCCAAGGAATGTCAGCCTGTGAATACAGCGCCTCGGTGCCACTCTCTCGTGGAAGCGCCATCGTCGATTTTGCATTCCGTGCCATTAACCGCAGTACGACGTCGTCACCAATCCGGGGGAAAGGACTTTCTTGTCCAGCATAAAATCTTACAGGCCGGACATCTTGCATATAGATAGAATCTTCGCAAATGGGACATTTTTTCCACCTGGGTCCGCGACCCTTCGTTTCATCTTCACTCGAAATTGAGTTCATAAACCGAATGAGGCAGGGTAGACAAAAGATGTGACCGCATTTTGCCATGCGAGGCGCCACAGGCTCTGAAAGACAGATGGGGCATGATGAACCCTGCGACTCGCTTGAAGCAATGATTTGCATGACAAGAGACCAATCTAGGTGTGTATCGGCATCTGTGGCTTGCTTGTTGTATGTGCCTTCTGGTGAGAGGATGAATCGGTAGTTGGCATGAACGTATCGAGCCTTGTCGCTTGCATGGTAACCGGAGCCTGGGCCCCATGTCGGAGTTCTGCGATAAGATCTCGAATGTGCATGATGATCCTGTACCGGGCGTGGCATTGAGTAATTGAGTAGATGGGTAATTGAAGTTTGGCCCCGCCTGCTGCTGGGGTTTCTGAAGGCCCTTAGTTCGGCCATGGCATCTTCGTCATCTGGGCCAGTATTTGACCTGTCGCCGAGTCCAGGTCGCCGCTGACTCCGGTGTTGTTTACGGGCGCCCTGTGACTTGCGAGGCATCGATTGCGGGTTCGGTGAGCCGGCCTGTGATGGGCGACGAGACGATTCGAAGCTCGAGGGTGCCGGGGCTGCTTGAATGGCTGTGATACTAGACGATGCAGGGGCAGTTTTCCCCACGTTCGAGCTAGAAGAGCTCATTTTTCGTAACGAAGGTTTCTGGGCGATTCTAACCGTGGTCGGTAAGACAAAGGATTGGTCAATCGTGCGATGGATTGCGCTCTGTCCCCAGTGGTTGGGATGACATACAAGTTGGACAAGGGTGCCGTCAACGGGTTGTGATTCTGAGAAATGAATGTTGTTGGAGAGATATAGGATGAACCTAAGGTGGTGTTATGAAGGTAATTGAGATGGAAAGGGTCAAATGAGGTTCACGAAGGGGTCCAGCTGGGACGGACCCCGTTGATGGATGGAGGATGGAGGTGGATCGAGCGAGTCACTGGCGGGGCAAATCGTGACGGAGTCGACGGCTGGGCGGCGCAGGGGAATGGCGGAACGAGCACTGTTAGTCATCCAATGCGAATGGATATCACATGACCTCCAGTGACATGGCATGAGATAACGTGATTTTGACATTACTGAATGACTTTAGACTACAAGAGCTTCTCATAGATTTATCCAACACCAATATCCTTCTTTTGACCTATCAGAAGCTATCATATATGAAGCCCGGTATCAATCAAAAGCATGCACATAAAACTGACTATGAATTAGGTATATGACAGAGATCCAGGCCTCCAGCGATCTCAACCACTCTCCTCTTGCTCATGGATCCAGGGGAATCATTGATAAACGAAGACACCAACCGCAAGAAAACAAAAATCCATGAGACGTGTCTGCCCCTACAACGTTGCGACATTGACTAAGTTGCCTCATTCTCTCATCTATTTGTCGGAAAGCTTGTGCTTGATCTTGCTGAAGATTGAGCTGAGTCGGTTGTGCTTCTTCTTCTTTTCGCCACTGGCTGTCGAGCTGCTGCCGTTGGCTGGTGCGGTGGCCTTGGTCTCTGTAGCCTTGGCGCCATTTCCAGTTGCTGTAGTGCCGTTACCCGTTGCTGAGCTGCCGTTACCAACGGCCGGGGTTTCTGTCTTAGCCTCGGTCTTGAGCTCCTCGGGCTTAGTCACAGGCTCAGCATCAGGCTTGGCTTCCACAGCCTTTGTCTCAAGAG
Source organism: Fusarium sp. NRRL 25184 (assembly GCA_013755755.1). Classification (NCBI taxonomy): domain Eukaryota; kingdom Fungi; phylum Ascomycota; class Sordariomycetes; order Hypocreales; family Nectriaceae; genus Fusarium; species Fusarium sp. NRRL 25184. The sequence continues at coordinate 32,838 of JABSSZ010000617.1, read as the reverse complement.
GAGCAGCAACAGGGGCAGCAACAGCGGGAACAGCAGACTCGGTCTCCTGAGGCTTGACTTCGTCAACAGCAGGAACAGGCTCGGCCTCTTTGAGAAGCTGAGCTTCGACCGCCTTTTTGTTCTCAACAGCTTCTGTGCTAGCAGCAGCCTCAGGGCGCTCGCCAGCCTCCACGATGGACTCTTTGACTTCGGTGGGGACTTCAGGAGCAACCTTGGGGGTCTCATCGATGGTCGCAGCAGGCTTAACCTCCTTGAGAAGCTCAGCTTCAACGAGTTTCTTTTCCTCAACCGCCTCAGTGTTGGCAGCAGCTTCGGGACTCTTGCCAGCCTCCGCAATGGAGTCCTTCACTTCGACAGGAACCTCAGGGGAGACTTGCTTTGGTTCCTCTTTGGGTTGCTCAACAACAGAATCATAAATGCCGGTGACAGGCTTGACCTCTTTGAGAAGCTCATTCTCTACCTCTTTCTTATCCTCAACAGCGGCAGTATTAGCAGCTGCTTCAGGTGACTTGCCGGCCTCGACAAGGGATTCCTTGACCTCGACGGGGACCTCAGGGGACACTTGCTGTCGAATCTGCTCCTCGTTCTTGGCGGCCAGGGTCTCTTGGGCTGCAACAGGAAGCTGCTCTTTGACGGAATCGGGTAAATTTTTGTTGGCAGTATCGGTAATAACGTCAGCAGCGGTGTTAAGCGCAGGACCGGCCTTCTCCTCCACTGTCTCCTTGGCAGCAAGACCAGCAGCGATCACAGCACCACCGGCAGTAGCAGCCAAAGCGGCGAGGCTAGTGTCGGGCGTGTTCTCAGACTTCTCGGTACCAACACCAGCGGTTCCTACTGAGGTAGCAGGTGCTTCGGGCACAGTTCCCTTGAGCTCTTCCTCAACCATGGTCTTTTCCTTGACCTCGGTAGGGTTGGTGCTGGCCTCGGTAACAGCGCCAGCCTTCTCCTGGCTCTCTCTTACAACCTCGGGGACGAAAGCACCGTTGGATTCGAGGGGGACCTCGGCGGCAAGGCCGGCAGTAGTAGCTGTGGGAGCAGTGGAGTTAATGACAACATCCTGTACGCCGATAACGGGCAGACTGGATTCGGGAATAGTATTGGAAGATACGGGGGGGAGCTCGGTCTCAATGCCAGGGAGAGCGTCGCTCTTCTCGTACGATTCCTTGTCGAGCTTGACGTATTTGTCGGTGCTTTGAGCGGTGATGGATTCGGGGATCTTCTCGCCAGGCTCTAGCTTGATAGGATTTCCGGCGCCCTCAGAAGCGGGCAGAGGGTTGATGCCAATTGTCTTGTCGAGCTCGTTGGCAGGTGTAGCGGGGAAGCCACCAGGAATGTCAGAAGGGGTCTCGAGGGGCAGTTTCTCGTCTTGGATAGGCTTCTCGGAAGTCAGTATATTGCCATCAGTAGCAAGATTCTCGCTAGTTACCTTATCACCCAGAGTCTGCTGCTCTGTTGGTTTGTTCTCAATGGGTTGTTCGGCAGCCATCGCAGCGGTTGTAGATGAAGGAGTCACAGTGTTGAGTATAGCGGCGCCAGGGGTTTCGGTGTTAAGTTGATCGGGAGTGATGAAGTTGTTGACGTTACCCTCGAGATCAGGCTCGTTGGGGGCTGATTGATTGATGATCCAGTTACCGTCAACGATGAACTAGATAGAATGCTGGTGAGCGACGGACTTTGCGGTGTTTGCGACAAATGTGTAGGAGTGTAGGAACAGCAATTGGGTTCAAAAGAGGGGAGAAAGTGAGTTTAATGAGCTGGTGCGATGACGACGAGGAGGAGGGAGCTGAGAGCAAGAGCGGGTCGGCAACGCAGGCACACTAGCGCGCAAGCAAATCAAGCGCTGACTTGAAGACGTCTTGGCAGTACGAGGGAACTTTGTCCCTGCGCGACGCAACATCGTCGCCTGACGCCACAGAATTCTACTGGTATGACCAGGCAGAGACTTGACATGGGCTGTGTGTAGCGGACTTTCCACCGCTCTCCGCTCACTAACTCCATTCCAGAACTGTCGCGATCGTGGTTGCCTTGCGTCATACTAAACGGCGGGGGGGTTTTGGTTGGGGACTGGTGCGAGATGCTAATGGGTCTCAGAGAACCCATGACATGACAGGCAGGGAAATGAACCAGGGGTTCAGACCCCAATCCTGGCAGCGAAGCAAACTTGCAAGAAAAAAACCACGGGCAGGGGGCTGTGATTACGGCAGCCACCGCTTTTGCGCCTCCAAGCTCTTTAGGCTTAAAAAGCCCTGCAGATTGCGAAAGCGATGGGCGCAAAAGCACGGATTCTTGGGCGGCACGGCCATAACAGCTATTCGTCCAGCTTGTTCGAGCAATACGGAGAAGCACACGCGTAGGATAGGCTGTTGGTGCCAATGGTTCTCCCCGCCATCTGTATATGACTCAAGAACTGCCAATGTTTGTCTTCAATGCTGGCCAAGAGGGCAGAATTTGTGTTGTACCAAACCAGTGCCAAATGCAGATTGAATGTCGAAAAGGAGGGATGCTGTTGGGATTGCGGGTCGAGGCTCGCTGACGCTGACGCACCTTGTAGTAAATCTTGCCCTCGGGCTCCTTCAGGTCGACTGTCTTGGAGAAAACATTGCCCTCCTTCTCGAGCTGAACGCTCTTGGTCCAGTTGTCGAATGTACCCGTCACGTAGACCTCGTCGGCGGGATGCTCCCTATAGAAAATTTGGGGTCAGTGTCGGGTGTCTCAGATATGGATAAAGCTGTCGCGGTCCGTAGCAGCTAGTCTGCAATATGAAGCAGTCTCAAGAGGCGCGCATGCATGGGACAATGTGGTCTCTTGAGACAGAGCTCAATTGACTTGGCTCGTGCTGAGGCAGGCAAAGTGCGACTCGGAACATTGTCGAAGCTATCGCGATGAATTCTTCGGGCAGCGCAGCGCAACGCAACATAGCACAGCAATGTATCAAATTGCAACTTACCACTTGAAAGTGAAGCTGCCCATGACTGGAATCTGTGTTATAATCGGTGTTGGAATCTGCGCAAGGGGATCGAGAGAATGTAGCAGTGAGTTAATAACTTTAATGCGTATAGAAGTAAAGTGAGATTTTGTTTTGTTTGTGGGAGAGATGTTGGGTTGGGAAAAGAGCCAGGTCCAAGTCGTTGATGGGACGGGCAGAGACCAGGACAAGTCCGGTTTGGCGTTGGTCGAGGCTGGGGGGGACTGGAGCGAAATTAAAGATTGTTGGCGGCTACGGGGGAGTACCAGCGACACGAGAAAAAGGTACAGACGGTACAAATCGAGAGCGCTGAGACCGCTTCGACCGGACCGATCGATGCAGGGATTGGTTATAAGCGGTTTGAGAGGATGGCTTCGCCGGATGCAGAACAAGGCAAATATTGCAATGATACGCAGAGTAGATACGGTGAGAAGGTTGGTTTTATGGTGCGGAAGATAAGAGAAGCTCATAGAAGGAGTTTGCGAAAGCGGAAAAGATAGGTAATGAGGATGAGGACGAGGATGAGGACGAGGATTGATGAAAGAAGCAAAAGACGAGCACGTGGGGGTTTGATTTGGGTTTTGTCCAGCAAAATCGATGTTGATGCGCAACAAGAGAAGGAGGAGTTGCAACAGAGTCAGTAGTAGAGCAGAGGCAGCGGCAAGAAGAGATGAGTCGCACGCAGCCCGAGTCGGAAAAGTTAAGATAATTGAGGCTGCTATCAGGTATCAAAAAAAGCTTGTGATTCCCTGGGCATGAGCGCGTCTCGATGGATCCTAGGTACGGATACTGCTCCTGAATGTATGTACAACGCATATGGGTTGAAGTGACAAACGGTAAGGCTGTTCCCGTCACCCAGCCTCCAGTTTTGGAGTAGCTGACGAGGAAATATCTTTGTCACTGGCATTTCGTGCCGTTGTTGACAGTATCAGCTCGCGTTTTCCATTTCAACTGATTACCTACCTATGTTTTCGATATTGACTCTGATGCTGATTTTCAAGATAGCCAAATGCGCAGTGTTCAGGTAGTCTACCTAAGTACTATAGGTACCTGTCCGGAATGATCCATGACAAGTACTCAACCTGCAGTCTTGCATCTGCAGAGTGGGCATGTAGCTGCAGTTCGAGAGCTGTGGGGACTTCTCTGACGACATGTAAACTGTGTCATGGCGTTTGTTGGCAGTCGGGTCGGCTAGTGGGTTTCTTCACTTCTGCAACGAACCGCATCCGGGACATCAAGCAGCACGCTGCACATCAACACGGTGGTAGTGGCTGACTACGGTTGAATATTCTCTGATCAGAATGCATCGTATGCTCTTCGAACCCGTGAAACTGCCCTCTCAGATAGCGCAATTTGAAAAGTTGCACGTGCTGTACTGTACGCTCCGTTGTCACCGGAAGCTATTGGATGCAATGCTGGGGTAGCTTAGCAAGGTCGCATTGCCACGAGTGCCTGGCCTAGACCTCGTCATGAACAACGATGGGGCTTTTCAACGTTAGGCTGGATGCGAATTCATCGTGAAGAGGTTGGTGACGAAATCGCATTGATACTTACATGTCGCAAAGCCTCATTCGAGTTCAATGGTTCGCCACTATGATAAACCTCAAGCATGATATGTCTTTCTTGTTCCCCGGGAAGAACTTTCCTTTTCATGGCCTCTCATACGATGGCCACCGCAACCTCCTGCATTAGTTGAATGACTCTTCATGACAAACAGACCCATATCATGACAACTCAATGCATCGTGAAGCTGGCATCGATCCGATCAAACACACAACACCAAAGGCGGTGTGCGCGGAAGGAACAATCGGTGCCCAGCGAACCAAACCAGGATCATTCGTCCCTGCATAGGTGCATTATGAGTCGTAGATCAGAACAGCGGTCAGAGGAGATATCCCACTGAGTTTTTTCTTGAAAGAATACCTGAGGATAGGTATGATATGATGACAGGTGAATATCGTACTCTCTCAGCATGATACCTTATCTATGGCATCTACCTCAATGACCAAGCAGGACCAGACAAACCTTAACGCCTACCCGATACCTTAGTTAGGTAGGCTGGTATTGCTTTTTAGGTAGGTACCTTATGTTTATTTTTTTGAGAAGAATACTTCCCTGCTCCCACATGCACAAGGCCAAATGCAAATAAGTGTTCATCAGGTACAGGCACAAGACCCTTTATGCAGCTATCCCTTTATTTACTAGTTAGTATTATTTGGCTACAGAAGATCACAAAAGCGTCCACATCAAGTAAATAGGCACTGAGAGTTTGCAGTCAAGTCATTTAAGATTGAGCGTGGAAAGATATTCAGCCTGTCTACCCTACAGCTCCTCTCTTGATGCAGACTTTGCCTGGCCTTGTTCTTGACCACTCCTAACTTCCTTCGTCTTCAGTGCCTGGACTTTGATGTCGAGTTTTGTCTCATGGTTCTGGGGTTCAGTATGCATAACCCAACCAACAACCCCGCCATCTGAAGGCCTTGGCTTATACTTGCTCAGGTCGACAAGTTGATCTGTTATCTCAATGTAAGCAACTGTTTCAATCGATTGGCTGAATCCAGTGGCATACCCTCGCATTTACTTGTCTCTGCCGTCCACAGAGGAAGGATCCCATACAAGGCGCCAGGTGCGAATATGACAACCTTGTCCTTGTCATTATCGCGATCGATCTTGTCAGCTTCAGGGAACTGAACAACTTTCTCGATCTCATGCTCGTCGTTCTTTGGCTTCTCAAGAACGGCAAAGAGGGCTTTCCCCTTTCCATCAGTCCGTTCCTGTTGTTCAATCCACCTGCGAACCAGGAGAGGCATTTGATCGTAGTTCATCAGCAGCAGACTTCGGCCATTAAGGTGAGGATCGAGACCCAGCCACCCTCCAGGGTATTCTTTATCAGCGAAGACCGCCTTCAGGCCCTTCGACCACGGCTTCAACCCCTTGGGTGGAGGTTCCATCAAGTCTTTGAGGGTGTACTCGAGAGCCTCAAACTGAGCCTTGGCCTCGCACGTAGGTCGGAATGAGGCCATGGCATCGAGAGCAAAGGGGTCCTTCCAGTCGAAGCCCTGCACAAGCTCAACAGGCGGCGGCGGCGCCATACCGATTGCATGAGCGAGTCCAGCCAGCATAGCCGACGTGAACACGAATCCAGCGGAAGTGGTCTTCATGATGGCAATGTGATACGTTATTAACGGCAACTAGTCAACGTAACTGGGAACCACCATAGGCAGAACTATGAAATTGGACTTGAATATCTAGAACCTGTCTTCCTCCATGATATTTATGCTCAAGGATCACCTTACGTTGGTTTCTAATGTTTTGTTGTCCTTTTCGGAGTCTTGGTCGCCGAGTTTCCTTTTCAGGTTCATATCTTGGCCGATGTTAACGGGGAATAGTGAGTATTGTGTATCTGGACGAGCTACCTTAGGCTAAAGTATCCATGGTTGCAGGCTAAGAAGGAGTTGAAATTGCTTACTTCCGAGTCCAGTGTTCTGTAACAAGAAAGCCATCATGGTTTCTGACGGTGGTTTGGTGGTTTGGCGCAAAACACCAGCCGAATTAGCTAGGCTTCACAACCTATCAAAACTAGCTTACGGAGTACCTTTATTATGTATTCGTCCATTTAAGGGGAACATGTGAGTCCTGGTATAATTAGTGTAGTCCTTTAAATGCGATTGTTGCCATCGTGAGTCCGTTATACCGTGTTGTTAGTTTGCAATCGCATCAACAGGACCTCAAGGTGGAATATTCTTTAAAAAGAGGAGGCAATGAAATGAGAAAGACGTCGACTGATATCGATGTTAACACCAAACGATTCATTGGCATGGCTATGCTTTGTCTAAGTGATATAAGGAAGGATGTATAGGGCTGTAAGACCACAACTGCATTACGCAATTTACGGGGCTGAATCAGAGTTAATAAGTCGGTCCTCAACTATACGATTCAGGCTGAGCTACATTGAGACTGATCTCATTGTCCTTTTAAGCGGCCTCTTTGAATGCGTGGCCCAAGCCTCTACCCTGTAATGCCGCGCTAGCCGGGATTACCAATTAGACGAAACATTCGTGCTGTAAAGTGTGTTCATGGAGGAGCTGAAGGATCATGTTCCATGAGATGTTGAAAATGGCAGAATGTGAATTGTGTGTTACACCTAGCTCTAGGCCCTGAGGATGGGTTCTCAAGTCCAGAAAAGAAGAGACGGGATGGAATGAATGTTTCAAATGCGGTGATCTACGTTATATGAACACCAGGAAACAGATGTAGATCGCCAACCTAACTCAAATTCTGTCTCATTCGGGTGCTCCCGAAGCCCTGTAAATAACAACGGCATGGAATGCACCTTGCACTGGGTCCTCAGCTAGTTCTAGACCTTGAGCTAATGGCTTGGTGCTGACAGCAGACCTGTATTATCCATGCAATATTTCTGCTCCGCCCTGACTCTTGAAACCCTCTTGGACTGCTCATGGACCGGATGAGGCTTAGAGCTCAGGTGCCTGGGATGTAAAATTGAATGTTTGCTTATTTCCCCCTACCTTAAAACCTCGCCGGAGCCAGGCGTCGCCAGTTGATAGAACACATCTATCCTCGCACACTCACATTGCAATCACAGTTATGGCGACAAATGCAGCAGAGGCTGCGACCTCAGAGAAGCCGTATGTGGCAAAAGCAAAGCGATCCTGGCCACTGTGGAAGAAGCTTACTGCCTTTGGCGTGACACTTTCAGTCATCATCGCTCTGGCTGTTGGACTTGGTGTTGGTCTCACTAGAGGAAAGGGAGGAAGCAACAGCGACGATACTGCTAACTCAGAGGCCGACGATTCAACAGAACCCTACCTCAAAGCCCGTAGCAGTCTTTGGCAACCCAAAGTTGGCGCACAATGGCAGATTGTTCTCCTCAAGCCTATCAAGCTCAACAAGGACGGCTCCGCCAAGGATCTCAAACCCAACGTTGGCATTTACGACCTGGACCTCTATGATAACGACGCTGAGACCTTTGCAGCCCTACACAAGGCTGGCAAGAAGGTCATCTGCTACTTCAGCGCCGGATCATGGGAGGATTGGCGCGATGACAAGAACCAGTTCAAGAAGGCCGATCTTGGCAAGACTCTCGACGGCTGGCCTGATGAGAAATGGCTCAACCTGAGAAGCACCAATGTTCGCAACATCATGAAGAAGCGTATCAAGCTTGCTGCTCAGAAGGGGTGCGACGCCATTGATCCCGACAACGTCGACGGTTATGTAAGTAGTATCGCTTATTCTTAAAGTCCGTATAAGAACTAACACGAGCCGTAGCAAAATGACAATGGCCTCAAGCTGACCAAGAAAGACTCTATCGACTATATCAAGTTCCTCGCTGCAGAGGCCGCAAAGTACAATATGTCCACTGGTCTCAAGAACGCCGGCGACATTATCTCCTCTGTTCTCCCCTACGTCCAGTTCTCAGTCAATGAGCAATGCGTCGAGTACTCTGAATGTGAGACTTTTGCGAAGTTCATCAAGGCCAAGAAACCTGTTTTCAATATTGAATATCCCAAGGGTGCGCCTAAGGTCAAGGAGTCCGATCGCAAGGCCATTTGCTCGAAGAAGGGCAAGGCAAAGGGTACAGAGGGTTTCAGCTCTGTTATCAAGAAGATGAATCTTGATGGTTGGGTCATGTACTGCACCGGGAATACCTATCAGACTGCAGTCGAGAACTGATACACCTGGGACAGTCCATAGAAGTTACATATCATCATAAGTATCATGATATCACCATCTAGGTTTACGATATATTTCAAACCCTTGATATGAAATGATGAACATCCTATCGATTTTCGGTCGTTCTTTATTCTTTGTCATAACCCATGAGTCGTTATCCTAAGTGCTTGTCGTGTAGACGCTATTAGCTCCAACCTTTATCCACCATATTTTCACTTCCAAATTTTATGCACAAGTTTCCAACGGCATAGCCATAGAGCATCTTGTCACGCTATCAACTTGAAGTCCGCTAATATCCTAAACAAGGGGTATCCTGATAATTAAAAACAGCCCAGAACTCAAAATGATTTTCAACACCGGTGAACAATAAGAAGCTCATGCTGAATCGGCGGTTTATGTAGCTGCCATATACTTGGGCCCCCCCTCTTGTTTGAACAGCCAGTCACTGTTGGCGTCGACCATGAAGTTGGTTATGTTAAACTCATTTGACGCCCCCAAGCCCGTTCCGTTCTCGTTGGACGAACTCATCTCGGCTCCTGGTGGAGCCGGCGTTCCGTTGGTGCCAGAAATATGTTCACCGCCAAAAGGGAGTCGAGGCACGTTGAAAAAATCGAACACGTCAAGATACTCAAGCTCGTTGGGAGCCGGTGTCCTCGCGGGTGTGACGCTGGGTAATCTACTCAGAGCACTAGGCTGTCTGGGCTGCCGCGAGATGAGGAAATCCAAGTCAAATGCTGTGCGTCGCATATCAGAAAGGATTTTGACTGAACTGGGCGTAATCCCGTCACCTTGTCGCTCGCTGTCGTGATGCTCATCCAAGACTCTTTGCAGCAACTGGGAATAACGTGCCGCAACAGGCCAGTAACGACCCATTTCACGCAGACTATCGACGAAGAACGGAAGCTGTGGTGAAAGTTTATGTTCAACTGTTGAGCCATGAACGAGGAGCAGACGAGCCGAAACCCAGAGAGTAAAAGCAAATGGTGGACCCAGCTTTGCTAGCATCCCATTATTCACAACAAATTCTCCGAGGGCAGCCACATTCTCAACTGCACCATGACATCGTTGCGACGCGCTATATGATGGAGTGAATATGGGTGACCTCGTTGTAGGATAGGCTGCTGACGAGTGAAGGCGAATAACGGCTGTATGGTAGGTGGCATGAAGCATAACCCAAGCGCAGTTGATGCTTTTACTTCCTGGATGGAACAGTTTTGCCATATTTCCAAATTCACCAGGAAGACTGAACTTCCAGGATGTCAGCATGTTGTCCAGTTCCTTGTACCGCATCTGCCATTGTTCCACATCGCTCAAGGCACTAATGTCGACTGGCTGTTTAAGAAACTTGTGTATCTTGGATAGAATACCGAGAATTTCGATGTAGTAGGCGAATGCACCCAGGTTCTCTGGCTGATCAATATCATGACCGGGTGAACCAGAGTGTAGGTCAGTGCTGAACCATCGGGTATCGACCTTTTGGTTCTTGATCCACAAGTCGTCGCGGCACGGTAATGTCCTGTCGATCTCCTTGTCGTCCAGCGCAAATTCAAAAGCAGTTGCAAGAGTCGCATATCTGTCCAGAAGATATATCATCCAAAATAGACGCCGTCTCGCCTCTTCCTCGATAAAATCCTTGGGTTCCGAGAGTGTTATGGCTCGAAGTGTATATATTGAAAGGTAATGAGGCGACACAGTCGATGAGGTGATTTCAACAGCGAGACCAAGCTGCACTACAGAACGAGTGATCAAAGCCATGATATTCCACCCTGGTGGACCGTTACTGCTCCCACAAAGATCAAGCGCCAGGATAACGAGAGCTTGCAACGCCTTGACCGAGGAATTTTCCATGCCATAAAGAAGAACGCGTTCTTTGGAAACTCGGTGATAGTGCTCTCGCCGCTCCTCTGTTAGCCTAGCATCCGTCGAGTAGCGCATTGTGGTTGCAACTATGGCGTGGAGTAGAACTCGATCTGTTTCATCAAGGGCAGACGGTCCAAAAAGGCTATCTAGAGTTGTTTTGCGGTGCAGAATGGGGCACCAAGTATTGATATGCTTGAAGTAGAGATCAACAAGTGCATAGAGAAGGTCATAAGGCGGCATGTCTCGATCTGGGGTCGATGTGCCTGGAGCCGTTGATAGTGGGGCCGTGGGAGAATGAATGTTGGGTTGCACAGACGTGTAATAGTCTTGAGTGACAGCGGCATGTTGCATGGGTGATAACTGGGAGGATGCTCCCACACCTGACATCGACGCCTGGTTCTGACTCTGGTAACCATCGTTCATTCTAGGTGTATGAGCAACGTTGAAATCGAGACTCTGTGTGCTCGGGGCAAAGCTGGAGCTGGGTGCCTTCTGACCAAACATGACAGGATCGGTTTGGGGTGTTCGAACTGGTTCTGAAGGTCGGAAGAGGTTTGGGTGAGTATCTCGTGGAGTTCCTTGGTCGCTCGGAAGACTTGGGTTACTATGCTGAATACTGGCAGCTAAGACAGGATTTGTGTTTGATGCTAAGTTGCCATGGAGAATCTCAGCATGGGAGCGCAATATCTCCTCAAGCTTGTCGAGGCGTTGCTCAAGTTCGCGACCATAGCCCGCTCTTAAACCAGGCTTCTTGCGTTCTTTGTATTCGCATATAGCGCCATTGCGGCTACACCAGCCGCACGATGGTTGCCCACGATCACACTTAACCTGGCAGGTGAGAAGAATCAGTATTGATTGACATAAGGAAAACACCAAGAGACAAGATCGTGTCACGGAGGGCATACCTTTCTTTGTTTACATAGCTCACATCTGGGCACAGTATTGTTAGTCTCAGTATCGGCGACAACCTGTATATTTGAGGACAAGGTGGATTGTATTTGTAATGTTGTATAGTAGTTGAGATTTTGTGGGGGCGGGGAGCATGAAGCATGAAGCGATGGAGTGGCCTCAGATGGCGGCATGGTGTTGATAAGAGAGTACAAGAAATGTAGATAAGACTCCAACATGATTTGATAATCATGGACTTATCAAGAGGACAAAAAGGAAACCTTATCAAGACATGGGCTCAACGAGAGTGCAAGGAAAGGTACGATTGACAAAGTATGTAGAGGAAGCGAACGGAGATGAGTAGAAAGCTACACTTACGAAACCGAGACAGGACGCTTTCTCTTCCCATTACGACAGAGTGTTTCGTGGTCGCCGTGGTCCTCATCCTCGCTAGGGAATTGGTTGGCTTCATCACTGTCTGCTTCTGTAGAGGGCGGGCGATTTCCAACCGAGCCCTCGCCCGACATTTTGCTGGCCCCGTTCTGCATGGCTGAGAGTAAGATGTTGGGCTTTGGGTTCCCTTTTCCCCAGAGCCCTTGCCGCTGGCCGTGTGTCGGTACGATGCAAGAACGAGCTCACCAGCGGTCGTGTGAGAGTCGATAATAGTGAGGCCGAATAACAGGGGTAAGCTCAGGCAAAGCAAGCATGCGACGAGATGATGGATAGGAGGTATGCCCGCGAACGATGAGTCCGCGTTCGTTGCAAAGAGGACCTCGCGATCCGGGACAATGGCCAGCGGGATCAGGAGAATGATCGCCCGAGGATAAATAGGCCTGTTCCGTACTATGTACTTAAGAGAATGGGTGTAGGACCTGCGCTGCAGCTGGGGAGTGACCTATTATCGTCGGGGTAATGCAAAGGATTTTGACCAATACCGCGAAATACCGAAAAGCACGAATGCTAGCTGTTAATGTTATTTATGAGCAGCCCTGTTCCCCTTTGCCTATCACCTGTTTTTCTCGCTTTCCTCCTCGCTTTCTGCTGGCTTTGTGCCTCGGACGGATGGGAAGTGGCGCCGTTATGACCGGACCAGTTTGAGGTGGGCCGAGGTGGGCTCGGGGGCTAAACAAACTGCCAGAACTCGGTTTTGTCGGTGTACTTCCGTTGGCCGGAGCCGCAGAATAAATTATCAAGAGTTGCAACACAGCTATGAGAGACTCTTTAGGATATTGACTTGTCTTGATAATAAACCGGGGATCAAAGGTGGTGAGGACAAGGAGAGACACAGTTTGCTTGCACATGCAACGGGATATCCAACCAAGGCAAGGTACCTAGGATGGGCATAAACTTTCAAGTAATGCGGAGAGAACCTTAGGAGCTGATCTCGCGCAGCACGCGTACCTGCCCAAACCTTCTTGCCTCGACTTCACCCTCAAGCTCTTTCCTCAAGGGGTTGAGGCGGGGAAATGAAAGAAGCGGTATAATCTGATTTGTGGAATGAGATATAAAAGTGGACCATTTGCCGAATTCATTGCCTCAGACCGGATGTAGCACATGCTTCACCCATGTCAGTGCAGGATTGTTCTGTTCAGCCTCAGAAGCGGTCACTGTTTTTGAGCACGTCAACTTATATCAGGCTCACAGACCTTGATAGAGCTAGCATCCATCAGAGTACAGGTGGCAGGGAATATCTTATGCCGTGAGACGGAAGTGTCCATGTCTCCATCCATAGGTATGCTTTTATAAATATGATGTTGATCGCTTTCGAGCCACGACTGGTTTTTCTTTTTTCCCTACCTTAGTAAGTTGCTAACTTACTGTAATTATGTGCTCTCCACAGTTGCCGACTTCTGATGCCTTTCCTCCCCTGTCACCCCGCAAAGACCGGGCTCGGCTTTCAAGAGCCTCCACTGGATGCGAGATTAGGATTAGGTCTACCAACAGCTAACACAGACTTCAGTATGACTGCAGGTAGTAATGGGGATCAACAACAAGAGCTCAAAGGCAACCCCCCTCCCCCAATGCTCACAACTTCCAACTGCCCCAGAAAAACAAACTAAGGGAAAAGTTGGGAACCTATGAGCCGCCTCTAAGCTGCGTGATCATGGCCTAATGTTCCCTCAACTCTTGTGGAACCCCGACGAGGACCGAGAAAATATGGAGATGACCCTGTAATTGGGGAAGGTTCCATCATCAACACCAACTTCGGGGCATCTTAACCCGATATCTGCTTTGCCAGAGAGGATTCCGGCGCACGGTTTGCCGGCTTCTGCCCTCGGAATGCTATCACAAGACTTACTGGCCAGTCAATCATGAGCTTCGCGACTAAAGCCATTGGCTCCTGTGTTCCATGATCCGCGATCGGTTACAATTGTGTTTTCAAGCCCACCTTGTAGTGCCACAAGTGCATCCTTTGTAAATAAGCCCATCCCCAGCTCGTAGTCATCCTGTTTTCTTCTTCATTCAACGCCTTCGTCAGAATCCCCTGCACATCTGTTGAGTAGCTACTCTAAGCATATCACAATTCATTTCATTCTCTTGACTTCTCTTACATTATTCACAATGACGTCTGTTAAGGACTTCCCCAAGATCAAGGCTGTAAGGTCATTCATTATTGGTGGCGTTGGATCAGGTATGCCGTCTCGCGTTCTGCGCAGTGAAGAAGAACGAATTGGGGGGAGAGTATTTGAGCTGTGTTAACGAACTGCGAAACAGGTGGTGATTATCACAATGTCAAGGGTGGTCACTGGTACGCTCGCTCACCCTGCCTCTGTATACCTGGCCTCGACCGCATTACTCACATTCTATTTGTAGGCTCATCGACAGCGATATCTCAACACCAGCTTCAAAATGGGAGAAGTACAAGAAGTCACGTACTAGCTGGGGCATCAACGTTCTCGGGTCATTTCTTGTCGAGGTTGAAGCTACAGACGGCACAGTTGGTTTCGCAACTGGTTTTGGAGGTGAGTTTGAACACCTGTATCAAGCCAATGACACAGTTACTCGAGACCCTTTGGAGTGCCTAACATTTGTCAATAGGCCCTCCCGCATGCTGGCTCGTTCACGAGCACTTCGAGCGTTTCCTCATCGGTGCCGACCCCCGCAACACCAACCTTCTTTTCGAGCAGATGTACCGAGCCTCCATGTTCTATGGTCGCAAGGGTCTCCCTATTGCCATCATCTCAGTTATCGATCTCGCCCTGTGGGATTTGATCGGAAAGGTTCGCAATGAGCCCGTGTACCGTCTCATTGGCGGTGCTACCAAGGAGCGCCTCGACTTCTACTGCACTGGCCCTGAGCCCACAGCTGCCAAATCCATGGGTTTCTGGGGAGCCAAGGTTCCTCTGCCTTTCTGCCCTGACGATGGCCATGAGGGTCTGCGAAAGAACGTCGAGTTCTTGCGAAAGCACCGTGAAGCTGTTGGTCCCGATTTCCCCATCATGGTCGACTGCTACATGAGTCTTAACGTCACGTACACAATCGAGCTTGTCAAGGCTTGTCTCGATCTCAACATCAACTGGTGGGAGGAATGCTTGTCCCCCGACGACACCGATGGCTTTGCACTCATCAAGCGGGCCCACCCTACTGTCAAGTTCACAACTGGTGAGCACGAGTACTCACGATATGGTTTCCGCAAACTCGTTGAGGGCCGCAATCTCGATATCATCCAGCCTGATGTTATGTGGCTTGGTGGTCTAACTGAGCTTCTGAAGGTCGCTGCTTTGGCTGCCGCCTACGATATTCCGGTTGTTCCTCACGCGAGTGGACCTTATAGCTACCACTTTCAGATCTCTCAGCCCAACACCCCCTTCCAGGAGTATCTGGCCAACTCTCCCGACGGCCGCAGCGTGTTGCCTGTGTTTGGAGACCTCTTTACCGACGAGCCCATTCCCACCAAGGGCTTCCTTACCACCGCTGACCTGGACAAGCCCGGTTTCGGCTTAACCATCAACCCAGCTGCTAGAGCCAAGCTCATCCCCAGTGATTATCTGTTCAAGGTGCCTCAAGTATCATCTCTGGCGCCTTCTGGGGAAAGTGAAAGCAAGTCAAGCGAGGAATCCGGTAAACCTAACGGAACGATTGACGCTCTCGCTGCTAAGGTGGAGAACCTTGCAACATCAGCAACTTCTTGAAAGAGATTGCCATGCTATCATATCTCAGTCCTGGATTTGTGGTTGTGTTTATGTTTTGCGCCCACATGAGTAGGTCTGGTGAAAGGAAGAAAATTGTACATCGCTATGGTGTTGTTTTTTGGATATAGATGACGTTTGGCAATTTGCATGGTTCTCCATTGCGTTTTTGGACGTTTCAAATGAGGTAGATTGAAAACAATTCGAGTCTTAACTGAATATGGATTTGATAACGGGCTTTGCATGCTTTTGTGATCACTTTGGATGTAGTAAACCATTGCGAGGAAACAACAGCTTCTTGTCATGCGGAGGCCAGCCATGCATACAACTTCATCAAAGTCACGACGATGTCAATGATCGACTGAAATGAAACTTGAATAATTATGAGTCGCATAAGATGACCCAGAGGAGCATACACGATCTTGATAAACGTGGCACACTCCACTTGAGAGGTGTGTACACGCCCCACGACGACAGGATAGACGCGACGTTGACGTGGCCGACACTGCATCGTGAGATCCTTTTGGGGGGGTTCAAACGGTGAACGTTAGGCTTTCAACGCCACCTCGAGACGGTGGCCGTTCTGAAAACCCACATTGTGGCAATGAAACCCTCACGATACCCCAGGCCCCAGTAAAGAGCCGTTGGCTTGAGCTTTCGGGGATATGTGGGCACTGGTACCACAAAGGGAATTGCATACCGTAGATGCCATTGTATGTATCGGTTTCACGATGCCAGTTTTGTTTTCAGTTGGTGTTCTGGTTCTGTCTCATGGCATCCACTACCGTAACATGAGATTTTACTGTTGAAAATGGCCCAGAACCCCACATCTCAATTTTTGGCTAAGAAGATTTCAGCAGCATTTCTCCCACTTTAGTTGGGGTTCCCCACAGGCATCTCGCGTTAAAGCATACCGAGATGGCAGCAAGATCCATCACGTCGAAGAAATCCAGTTCACTGATTGACCCTCGCTGGCTAGTCTACCGAGGCTTTCTCTCGCAAAGTTCTATATCTAGTAATGTGGACTCGTGCTCGGTGTGAAGGCTCACCCGGAAGTAAAGAAGCCTTGGTGTTTCTTTCGACACTTGTCCCACCATTTGCGCGGGTCTGGATTGCTAACCACCAAAGGGTGAGGGTCGCAAGAAAAGGTGGGAGAGTTCGGTACTATTAAGAGCCGTTTCCCGTAAATGAGGGGAAGAAAGCTATCGTAATCATCGGGTAAGAAATCTTTAACCCTTCGCCGTTCAAACAAACCCCTTTACAGAGTTATCATTCTCATAAAATAGAGTCCATCATAAGTCTCATCATAGCTTCACTATTGGCCTTCAACGCCCCTAACCTTCACATATCGGTCCCTCTTCCTCGGTATTCCTTCGACCGAACGACGCGAGGTAGCAGACAGAGGACAAGACAGAAAATTGCAATCCAGATTGAATACTTCCGCTCTCGTGACAACAACTACAACAATTACTCACAGCTTATTGCTCACTCAGATAAGCAATCATGTTGATGCCAGCGGGTCTTCTCGCCAACAAGAGTGCCATCATCACAGGCGGCACAACTGGCATTGGCCGTGCCATCTGTCTCGAATTCCTGCGACAAGGGGCGAATGTTGTAGTCAATCATCTAGGCCTCGAGAAGGATAAACCTCATCTCGACTCTCTCATCGCTGAGGCCGACGCCATACGCAAAGCATCATCCACAGCTGGCCTTCTCGATCATCAACCAGGCGATGTTCGCGATCCGGCGACAGCAACAGAACTGGTCAAGAAGGCCGTCGAGCACTCTCCCAAGAAGCGACTCGACGTGTGTGTGTCAAACGCTGGTATTTGCACATTTGCCGATTTCCTGACGCTCGAGCCGGACCTGCTGTATTCAACAGTGAGAACAAACTTGGATGGTGCCTTTTACATTACCCAAGCAGCCGCCAGGCAGATGGCCCTCAACCAGGAACCTAAGGGAGGGAGTATCATAGGGGTTTCGTCCATCTCGGCTCTTGTGGGAGGTGGCCAGCAGACACATTACACTCCTACCAAAGCAGGAGTTCTGAGCTTGATGCAGAGCACAGCATGCGCATTGGGAAAACATAACATCCGGTGTAATGCTCTTCTCCCTGGAACCATCCGCACGCAGTTGAACGATGCCGACCTGGCTGATGATGCGAAGAGAGCCTACATGGAAGGTCGTATTCCTCTGGGAAGGACAGGCTCACCCTCTGACATGGCTGGTCCGGCTGTCTTCCTAGCTTGTCCAGAGCTGAGCGGATACGTGACGGGCGCACAGCTTCTCGTTGACGGTGGACTCTTCGTCAACCTTCAGTGAAGGAGAGAAGATTAAGCTCGTGGGGAGAAATGGAGAAATGGAGAAGTGGAGACGCGGAGGCGAATGCGCTACATCGAGACGAGATCGAAACCTGGAGATATTAACAGAACGAGGGTTTGCCGTGGAGACGAGTCAACGTTGGTCTTGTGGGGATATTCCTTCTTGAGTCGCGGAACAAATTGACTCGTGGAGTATGTAGATGTTTTGTCACAAAAGTATTGGATATCAGAACTGTGTTCATCCGTGCGACAGGATACCCGGAGCCCCGGGGCGGCGCTATTGAACACGGGGTCGCGGGGTCGGACTCTAACGGCGCCGGCCGGCGGCTTCAGTTTTTGTTCCATTGAGAAGGACATATACGAAGGATCGATCCATGCCTGATGTGGAAATGCTTGGGTACTTTGGCACGTTTGACGGAAAGAAACGCAAGTGACAGGAGACACATTTACAGTATTAGACTGGAAGTAGATCAAAGCCAATCCGCATAGCGCGGCTTTTTCTTGCCAGGCATATGAAAGCAATATTACTGTTGATCTCCTGCACCGTGTCTGTTCCGTCACCGCTAATTACTCAAGATTGTCGTTGTTCTCACCCTGTCACCTTCCATCACAAACCAAGGAAACGTGAGATATATTCCGTCAGATTTAGAACGGGCTGAACGGTATGCGGGAGGTTTCACCGTAACGAGGAAGTGATAAGCAGCAGGTTACTAGGATCTTAGGACGGGAGTCGACCGAACCTGTATACTATACTTTGGTCAAGACTAAACTTCATACATCACTGTTAGTAACCAGTACATACCAGTCCCTTGGGTTTCTAGACGACGGCCAAGTTAATCGCCGCTATTTTTCTGCAAAATTCGAACTCTGTTTTGACAGTTCTTGTTTCTAGAACTTCTGCAGAGAATACAGTGACATCAGGTACAGCTGTCAAGGGGGGGGATCCAACCACCAGGAAAACATCAATTCCGGTTACGTTGTGGCTCCCTCATGGCGCCATCAAAATGCACCTCAGTACTCAACTCACAATCAACACAACGCTGTACTGTTCTCCACAGTGTTTCTCCCTCGCTGCTAGTTTTCGTCCAACGTTGTACTCCGTTAATCAACCACAAGGATGATGCAAGGAATAGTTGTATTAATCGCGCGCATGCCCCGCGTCGGCGCGGACGTTTGATCGAGACATCCTGACATTTGGAGGAGACGGACGCCAAGAACTATCCATGATCCCAGCAATAGAATTTCCTGAAGGTGGTTTGGGAGGCCGCCAAGGGATATATGATGGTCCAACGAGGTGCTATTCTTTCACAGCGTGAATGGAAGGGCAAGCAGATAACAAGGCTGACAGATGCATGCTTGAGTTTGATGACATGAGAGTACTTTGTATGACAGAAGAGCGGTAGAGCACAATCCAATGACGACGATGACTACCGTATCAAATATGACAGTAAAGGCTGAGCTGAGCTGAGCCGAGCCAAGACCAGCCAAGACCGGTGCAGTGACTTGCAGCCAACAACAAACCATTCTAGCCCATGGACGAACCGAACCCTTCAGCGCAGAAGGACCCTGTCGGCTTGTGCTCCCTAAGTATGCAGATCTGATCCCGATAGGGATGATAAGGGCTATCTAGGGGACCGCGTTTCACATGCTTCCAGGGACAGATCTTGTATTGAATGGTCTGTGTTGCAGATAGATGCGATGCTGTGCAACCATGATCTCTCCTGTTACGATATGAGCATGTCACTCGTTGCAATTGCGTTATTTCGTGTCTCTTGTTTATTTTCAAGATCGCAACATGATAGTCGATTGCTGGACAAAGTAAGACTTGTGAGACGGTCTGGCATGAATAATCATTTGGTGATAGCGCCTAGCCGCAGGTGGCCGTCTAGGCCATGGGTGGAGAACGGTGTCCCCTAGTGGGGCCGGACGGCATGGCTGATAGGGCTGCGGACCGGACTGGCGGGGCATGAGCGGACCCTGAGCGGAGCTGGCTTGACGTCACATAAAACAACGGACCGAAACTGTGCGCGCAAAAAAGAACGAATCAGGTACCAGATTTGCAAAGTATCAACGTAGCGACTCTTGATTCCGCGGTCTTGGTCGGGATACAGTGGAGGTATAGAGCAGCTTGCGTGCATTTCTACCGTCGCCAATGCCTCTTCCTCCTGACGGTGACCGTATTGGCGTCATGGATGAGCTGCTTGACGGTGGATACTATCACCATTCAATCCGGTTTCTCTGGCGGAACTGGCGCTTGATGTTGTCGACCTTGCATTAATTCTCACGCCGAGAAATGAGCCCTGTATGTTTGAGTTCGCGCCCGAGCCCTTGAAAAAGAAAGGCCCTGAAGAGAGACAGAAAGAAAAACAACCGCGTTGTGAAGCCATCTATCTGCAAGCCTCCCTGCAATATGAGACGTCCCCTGACATGTTTGTCTGACTGGCTGAAAATGGCCGACACTGAGACCCTGATTGGAGCTACGACCTGTAACAGGGAGCCTCAGGGTCCACACCAGAGAAAGAAATCTTTTCTGCAGCACATCTTTGCCGTTATCAGACGGTAAGGTGGTACACCGTTTTATGCGGTGAGCTTTTGTTATCTGTCGCGATTCAGGGCAGCCAGATTAGAAATCGAGAATCAATTGGCGATCCCAAGCCGCGCCCTACGTCTGACAGGACGGATCATTGTTTGAAGAACATTGGTGGCACCGTGTTACTGCAAACAATCAGATATCATGAGTGCTTATGCCATGTATCACCGATTGATCCATGACCATGTATGTTGCTTCAAGAGAATGAGCTCCATTTGCGTTATTTACAACCTGTTGGTTGACAAGTGGGAACGAGGCATGTCTCGTATCTCAAGGTCCTACGTACATGCTCAGATACTGCACTTGTTTCCGTGCCCGTTCCTGGCTGGTCATGGCGTTCAAAAGACGCGAAATGAAGTTGAGAATGGGGTTGGTTTAGTGCGGCGACGGCGTCTAAGAAATGGAACCCAGGCACGGATGCAGACAGCAAAAACATCCATGACAGCCCGCCCCAGCCGCGAGTAGAGACAGCAGGTTATCAGAAGCTAGCGTAGCCAATACCATGTATCCCCGTACATGGCATCAGGGAACGATGGGTACCGAGTACCCACCTGTCTCGCTCTGGCAGGTACCTTTGTCGCTCAGACCAGAAAGCAATACCGTCATCACCCTCCGCATCCCATCCCATCCCTTACCTCTGTATCTTAAAGTTTTTCTGCTGTAACCAAAACAATGCCTCACAAGAAATACGGTGGAACCGTTATTGTGGGTAAGGGGGAATCATCCATGGCTTGCCACGGTTTCGATTGAAAGTGACTGACTCGGTTATTGGACCCAGAGCTACGTATCGACGGGCGTCTACCGAGATGCCATGGATATTGATTTCGATTCGATATCGATCAGAGCCACGGCCAAGATGATGCCTTGTTTGGACGTTGTATCCTCAGGAATCTTACGTACTTGCCCAGTTGCTCTCCGCTCGACATCTAAATCTATAAAGCCCCAGATTTCTCCCACCGTTCTTGACGGTAGAACTCATCAGTCTCCATCATTCCCCAGATTCCATATCCACTATCATCAACAACCACCAAACACACAAATAGCTCGACACTCCCCAAGTCATTTCTCAATAACCTCTATTTGGTATCATTACTGGAAGCACTTTACCGATACCTCAACTTCACGCGTCTCGATTGTTACGCGTGCGCCTGAACAGGACCATATCCATTCCTAGCAACACCATCATCATGTCTTCACAACACACCGAGTTCTTCAAGGATAACCTCCCCGCACAGCGTGAGGTCACCACTCCCGACTCCGTCCCCAGCTCTCCTGAGCTCGGAAGCTCTAGCTCAAGTGACAGTATCGCCAGTCTCGGGTCTCCCGCCTCTCCCATCTCCCCTCCCATCTCGCAGCCTGTCGCCGACTCGTTCGTCTTCGCTTTCGATATCGATGGTGTCTTGGTCCGTGGTGGACGAGCCATTCCCGAGGCCATCCAGGCCATGAAGGTTCTCAACGGCGAGAATGAGTACGGCATTCAAGTGTAAGTCGATTCAACAGTATGCAGCCATGATCCACCAACCCCGTATTTATTCTGGGGAGGTCCACTTAATAAACGGCATCCTGACTTTTACCCTGGCGTTGAACCATGCAATACTGACACCCCTCTTAGGCCTCACATCTTTCTCACCAATGGTGGTGGTAAGACTGAAGAGGAGCGATGCGGCGACCTTTCAGGTCAGCTCAAGTGCGACATCAAGCCTGGCCAGTTCATCTGCGGCCACACTCCCATGAGGGAGATGGCTGAGAAGTACGGCACCGTCCTCGTCGTCGGTGGTGAGGGCGAGAAGTGTCGACATGTTGCTGAGGGCTATGGCTTCAAGGATGTTGTGACACCTGGTGATATCATCAAGCACAACGCCGCTACTACTCCCTTCCGCAAGCTTACCGCTGAGGAGCATGCCAACTCCCGTGAGCGAGACTTCTCGGATGTTGTCATCGATGCTGTCTTTGTCTTTGCCGACTCTCGCGATTGGGCTGGAGATATTCAGATCATGCTTGACGTTGCTATGTCCAAGGGTGGCCGTCTGGGCACCCGCAGTGAGACCAACGACGAAGGCCCCCCCTTCTACTTCTCTCATAACGATGTTGTCTGGTCTGCTGCACACGAGCATGTCCGTCTAGGTATGGGTGCCCTTCGCCGCATGTTCGAAGTTACCTTCAAGGATCTCACTGGCGGTAACGGCGTTCTACACACCCACGCCTTTGGAAAGCCCCAGGTTTCCACCTTCGAGTTTGCCTCTCGTCTCATGGGCCAGTGGCGTCAGACTGAGCACGGTCTTGTTGCTCCTCCTGAGACTGTCTACTTCGTCGGAGACACTCCTGAGAGTGATATCCGAGGCACCAACGCCGTGAATAAGGTTGCCGACAATGATTGGTACAGCATTCTCGTCAAGACTGGTGTCTACCAGGAGGGCACCGAGCCCGCCTATAAGCCTCGAGTCACTGTTGAGAATGTTCTCGATGCTGTTAACCACGGCATCAAGCGTGAGATGGACAAGAAGGCGGCAAAGGGTCAGATCTCCAAGCCTGCCCTTATCCCCGAGTCTGGCATCACAGAGATTGCTGTCGACATGGATGGTATCACCATCTAATCCAACTCGCACTCTTCACTTCAAACCTTAGATTTTGGGTTACAGTTTTTCCCCCGTTTGGATTTCTGACGGCGTTCCGGGTATCTTTCCTTTGTCACCTACAGCCATGCATTATGAACAGTCCTTTACACAAGCATCTGCATAACGGCTCTTTGCAGGTGTCATGAGCACAACATACATATAAGTCTTGAAGACCGGATAGAGCAAGAAACATCTGAATAGACGGATGGGTTCTAGATTCGAGGCTTTTCATCTTATCTAGCTAGATTCTTACCTTCTTTGATGCACCACCCTACTATACCCTGATGAGCATCACATCAAATCCCATAGAACAGCAAAAAGATAGAGAAAAAAATCAAGGCTTTTACCATATCTTCAGGCAGTATTTTACAAAGTGACTAATTTCATAAGACTCAGAAGAAAACATTCTGACTTCACTATACTATTGAATTACCATGGTAGTAGTCGGAACAAATCACATCACAATCATTCAGAAGAAAGTTTGCGATCATACTCCAGTGGTGCATTTAGCGATGGAACATGGTGCAACTCCCGCTCCCCTCGATCTTAACAAACACTGAGACCTTGTTCGACACACCATTGGTTTACTCCACTGACTTGATCAGCAACTCGTCTTCGGGAGGAAGTCCGCTTATATCCATATTCCCGGCCGAAGCTCGACTTGATCCCAAGACCTGATGAAGTGCCTCTGTTGGCGTCACAATGAGGTCTGATCTTCACGATGTCACTGACCCATTGTTCCTTGATAGTGTCTTATCGAAGCTTTGCCTTCTCTTGGATCTACATCAAGTACTGGATATGAGAATAATCCTCACGATGATGATATCGAATAGTGTAGCCCAAAGCTATCAAGGACACTGGAAAAGAGGTTGCAGGCGAGTCATCCGCGTGGAGATTGACTGGAGAACAAAGTTGCGGATTGTATCATGCAGCTTTTGTCACAAGTCCGTCTAGCGGGCGTCGTCGTCAACGCGAATATGAGTCTGAAGCAGCTAATTCTTCGGTAACCCGAACCTTTATTGATTCAGTCTCGGGCACTCTCGTCTCGCTCATCAGTATCCAAGGGTTGCTCTGGGTCCGCATCTTCTTCCAACACTTTCTCATCAGCCTCCCTGAAGACGAAACCTCCCCACTGCGAGGTAGCAGCCCAGCCAGCTGCATCGACAATATCTTGTCTCTGCCTCTTCTGGTCCAAAGCTTCCTCTGCGCTGATACCCGGTGCAAAGCCACGGACGTTCTCGCGATCAACACGTAGCCATCCCTTCCAGCCTGTTGTAATATCACCAGCTCCAACGCCACCCACAACGATAGTCCCCCACCATTCACGACCGGCACTCGCCTTCGCGACACTTCCGTAGAGAAGAACGCCCTCTGCCTCGGCTACAAAAGCACGAGTATTGTCTGGGTCACTTCGTGCTGGGCGGTGGATGTAGACGTGTTGCAAATGAGTCGGCGAACAAGTCAGGCGCGTGGCATCAAAACGACCGTCAATATCGATGACCAGAATGGCGTAGAGGTGCGGAGGGGTGATGAGGTTTGATATGAGCCTATATAGTAGTGGCAGATGACGGCCAGATATGCCAAGACCAGCAGATTTTGTAGCATGGAAGTGAGCTGCTGTGATCCTATCAAGTTCTGATACATGTGTAAGTTTGGTTGGCAGGATTTGAGGTTGATGCTGGATCTGATCCCGACTGCTCAAGCGATTGGGATCTGGAGGGAGTGAAGAGCGTAAGTTTCGAAGGACCTGTTATTGATATTTTAGTAAGTCTCTAAATTTAATAAGTAGCAGTCTGCGTGTCGCTCGAAAATGCAAGCCCTTATAGTTGGCTTGGATCAAAAGTGATGTTGACTTCACTCTTTCGGTGGCTCAAGGGTAAGTCACACCAGTTGGTAAGGTCCTTGATACGTGGTATGTAAAGGTATTTCGAGGGTTTCGCCATGATTAAGCGAAAGTGAAACAAAGTCAAAAGAAACCATAGCAGTGATGGACTTCTCGCGACGATATCACAACATATCTAATCATGATGTGCCGAATGCTTGTGTCCAATGGGCAAGAAGCTTAGGCCCAAAATCTCGAGTTCAACTTACGTCTTCAAGGGTCATCTCAACAACCTCACCTAGTAACCGACTCCCCGTTGCTGTCTCCATTCTGAGACCCCGAAAGATAGTAATTTGTCAGGGGCCTTTATTTGGATGCTGATCGTTCAGTACGATCTTCGCTGTTCTTGACAATGGGCTATCCGTGCCAAGTCTTCCACGCCTCAGAGCTTCCCGAGCGCGCGCAGACTAATCTAAGCGGCCGGAAGCGCAAATTGGATAAAGGGGTCGATAATGTCGAGCTCTCTGGATGCGAACTTTTCGAGATGCTGCAGTACAAGTGCGAAATCAAAGAGCCCGCCAAGCCGGATAGTCCTGTACAATGCTTTGCGATTGAGCGATTGTTCCGGAAGTAAGTTCTCACCCACCTGATCCTATAATGGCGCCCCAGACATAGGTATAATGTGTCACAGATGTTCTGACGTGGGCTGTCTGCTCGTGTAGATGTAAAGATAAAAAGGGCTCTTTTATGGTCGAGACGACGGCTTGGGAGGGCAAAGAGTATCCTCCGGTGGGACAGAAAAGTGATGATGGAAAACACAGCAAAGACAGGACGCCTCCTCAGCACTATCACTGGTCATCAAGTTGGCACGCGCCCGACGCAGCACGATGAACCATCGATTTTAGACCAACCTAGGGCAACCTGCTATTGTCTCTGAATATCACATATAGCATGCTTACTTCTCAAGTGAGACTTTGACTCTCTTGTGAAACTCAACCGTCATTGTTAGCCCCAACAGCCTTCAGTCAAACAGAACATCCCATCCCATCGTGCGTGCGACCGACCCCAGGTAAAGAATAAGAAAAAAGCAGCTTCAAATAATGCTTGATTCTGCGATAGTTGACGTGAGGTTGAATATTAGAGCGCTGAGTCACCTGCAGGGCTGCCAGAAGTTGATGACGGCATCGCCAGAATGGGCCGCGGTGCTTAGCAAACAACATCGTTATCGACTCATTAGTTTACACGATCAGTACAGACTGGTACTATTTGCTAGACTTCAGACTGAGATCTGGAACAAAATTGCTCCTATCGACCAACAATTGATAAATGCATCTGATTATAATTCGATCACACAGGACTGCCCCTGTCGATCCCGGCCAGCTATACTATCAGCCTCACGAATTGCACTTCAATAGCTCATTGCTAGCATTCCAAACATATTGAAACTCGGTTGCCCTTGCCCATGAATATAGAATGCACGAAGACCGTTTCAAATGAAGCGTTGGTGGTATTCTCTTCTCTACCCAGCTACACGACAAACGAAACATCGGCTAGCCGCCTGAACGTATCTATGTGCACTCCCATCTCTCATTGCCCTTACTTAAAATGACCAGGTATCGTTTCGGTCCGCTGGTTCTTTTACTCGTTCTTCTGGGCAGCTCGCTCTTCCTCGAGTTTGATGTAGTAGTTGTCGCGGGCGTTGGTTCGGGGCATGTGGAAGCCGTACCTGAATCGAAATGGTGAGCATATACTCCCAACCTCGTGTGGCTTCGTCAGTGATATTGCTTACCAGAAGAAGTTGGCCATGACAAAACCGGAGCCTACGGGGTTGCTAGTCAGCTAGGTGCACTCCATCCAACCACATCATTCGAATTGCCAGCCCCTCGAAGAATCCTCCTCTTGAAATATGCAATTGCCAAGTCATGCAATCCGAATCAATCCGCGAGAGAGATCGACGTACCTAGGGCGATGCTGAGGTCCAGGACGAGGTTTCGTCGGAGCATCTAGCGCAGTTGTCAGTCCACGAAAAGCTCTGGTACCGGGAGACTCAGGCTCCTCTGGCCCGGTCGAGTGCGAAAAGCGAGCCATTGATTCGAAGGAAACATACACCGGTGATGGGTCGGACGGCCATTGTGACTAGTTGACTTTTGCAAAGCTGTTCGGGCGAAGGAGCGAGGCTTTCGAGAGAGTATAGAGGTGCTGGAGAGTTTCGATGTGGTCAAGCAGTTCCAAGTTGATTCCGAAGATGGGCTGATGTTAATCGCGCTAGCACCCGAGTCACGTGCACAAATCGTCCGGCATTCCGGTTGAACAACGGCGAATTGTGCTCGGAAAAGAATCTCGCCCATTGAAACGACCTTCAGTTGGAACATACATAGAGAGTGCTCGGTTTGCAGAGCCCGACAATATCTGCGACCATGAGTCTCCGATTTGCCGCGCGGCGGCTGGCAGTATCAGGTACGGCAACGCTTGGTCCGCCTTCTTTGCAACTCAATTGGCCCAGTAGCTACATGAACTAATCACGAGCTTTTCTCTATAGCAAGGGCCGCACACCCTGTATCCAGTACACAAGTTCCTGTTTTCTCTGCTACTGTCGGACCCTCAGTACAACGACGGCATAAATGGGCTTCCAATCTCTTCAAAGGATGGGGCAAACCCCGGAATAAAGACGCTGGAGCTTCACCTGCACAGGACCCTACATCTCTACTCGACGACCCCAAGAGCCGTGAAGAATATCTACAGAAGAGCATGTACAGCGGTGTGGAGGACAACATTTTCCAGGACGAGATCGAAAAAGTTAGTACCGACACCACCCCGGGTGCCCCCGAGATCGAGCAAAAGACGAAAGAGAACATGGCCATGGTTGTGGACCCCGATCCTCGCAGTCGAGTGCGTTGGCAGCGCAAGAAGGTTATTCAGATGGTTCGCCGCAACGGCCGTCTGACAAGAGACGAGCGCATTCAGATGTCAGAGCGCCAACTTCTGCACAAGAGCGAGTTCATGCCCACAAGTGTCAAGAAACTCGTAATGTTGGCCCGTCAGATCGCAGGAAAGAGCGTCGACGACGCCATTGTGCAGATGAAGTGGTCCAAGAAGAAGATGGCAGCCGAAATCGGATATTACCTCGAGGAGGCTCGAGATTTGGCTGTTGCACAGCGTGGTATGGGACTAGGAAAAGTCAACAATGAGATTTTGAAAAGTCCCAAGAAGATCCAAACGGTCGATGGCAAATGGATTGAGATTGAGGACCCTACGCGAATGTATATCGCTCAATCGTGGGTTGGGAGGGGTCCCTGGCGAGGGAAGAGAATCGACTACAAGGGTCGTGGACGCATGGGCATCATCAGACATCCCAGCACAAGTATGCCCGCATTGGTCACACATCTGGTTTTGAAATTACTAACTCATCTCTAGGTCTAACGGTGTTACTCAAGGAAGAAAAGACAAGAATACGAGAGTACGAGGAGCGTGTGGAAAAGAAGAATAAGAAGGGACCCTGGGTGCATCTCCCCAACCGACCAGTATATGGACAGAGGCCATATTACTCGTGGTAAAACCTCGACCGCCACTCGAAAATGGAGTTAAAATAAGAGACGGAGTCTTCAAGCGTCGCCAGAGGCCACCATGTAATTTCTCATAGAAACTTGTAAGATATGTACAGTGAATGAGATGTACACTTGATTGAAATTGACGTTTACACTCCAGTACTAAAGTCAACTCGATTTGCTTTGCTGTGGTATATTGGCTCTGGCCTTATATCCATAAAACAATCGTCTGACGTCGAGCTGGTTCAAATGCCGTTGCCACTCATTATGAACGAATCCATCAACGTCTGCCCTTCGCGGGTAAAACCATCCTGTTTCACAGAGCGGTAGGTGCTGGTGCCTCGCCGAGTGGCTAATATTGGACTACAATTAGGCATGTGTTATGCAGTGATTAATAGAGTGCGCAAGCGATTGTCATCTGCCATATATTGATTCTGCTGTGCCCCGTTTTAAACGCCGATATCTCCCACAAGCTAGCTTTGCTCAAACCATGTGTCGCGGTTCCTCGCGAGGAAGCATATCCTCATATCGATGGGACATTAGCTCAAGGTCATAACCATTCTTCTCGCCAATCGATCCTTGGTCGGGTAAAGGATAACTGCGGTCCCTGGTAGCCATAGGCGGTGACATGCTTGCCATGTTTCCACGAGGGAGATCGTGCTGGTTTTGACGCTTCTTCCAGAAGAAGAAAGCTGCGATGCCGAGAAGTGCGAGGATACCAATAGTAACGCCAATACCAACACCGGCCTTCGCAGCACCAGACATGCCGCTGGAAGATTCTTCCTTCTTGTCTGAGTCGTCATCTGAAGAGTCAGAGGTAGCGGCAGCACCAGCCGCCTCGGAAGTTGTTGATGAGCTGCCGGCATCGGTGGAGGAAGCAGAGGCCCCAGATCCAGTGGCCTGTCAATGTTTAGTATTCAGCTTCCTTCAACGCTTAATGTAACAGCCTTCTTACAGTAGGTTCGACAGCGCCGGCAGTTTCAGCCGTGGAAGTCGCATCGACAACATCAGTCGAAGTCGCTTCAGGTGCCTCTGAAGTTACTGGGGGCACAGCAAAGCTTGATGCAGCATCAGAGGTAACAGCCGCGGTAGGGGTTTCCGATGTTGCTGCTCCTACTGCGGACGAAGTTGCTACAGCTACTGCAGATGTTGTCGCTGCGCCTGAAGCCGACGTTGCGGCAGCTTCTGGAAGGGCAGGGAGTTGCTGACCTAAGTCATGTCAGTCTTCGCTATGTTGTCTAAGGTACTATTGGAACCTGGCAACATACCCACACAAAACCCGTTGCTCAAAAAGCTGGTAATATCGGCGTCTGCAGCATTGCATGACGGCGCTCTTGCGCACTCAGCCACACCCTTAACAAAGCTAGGGCTGACACAAATACAACCAGCCTGGGTGGCATCTGCGCAGCCCACAGTTGGTTTTACTGATTCAACACATGCGTTCTGGAGGCCATCAGCACCTGTTTCGAGTAAATGCATAGTGATTAAGCGCTAGTCACTTACGACGCAGTCCTGAGCATAGACACCGAGAGTCTGTAAGGCGCCCAGCGCCACGAGAGTTGAAGGAGAGAAGCGCATGTCGGAGGAAGGATGCAGCGAGATGAAACCTCGCTACTTTGACAGATCGTTAGTAGCCAGAGGTGAACCAAGTCCGAAGTTCACGACAGGCCGGGTAAAGAGTTGAGTGTGAGAAGTGGTGGCAGGTGCGGTCACAGGGATGGATCGTGACAATGGTGGCTCCAAATTTGCGATAAGAACGATAAAATGCCGCAGGTAGATCCAGGCACAATCCCTCAAGAGAATCGGAAAAGAAGTCTTCAAATAGAAATGAGAGACGAGTCGGACAACCTCGTGTAATGTAACAGAAGTGGCTTGGTCCAACGTGGCACTCGATGCAGCAGATGGAGGGTCCCCGAGAAGAATACGAGTGAATGAAGGTTGCGGATTTGTTGTCGTCGGTTTAGCCCAGCGTGGGCAATTAGAAAGGAAGGTGGAAAAGAACGTTAAGGTAGCGTAAGGAAAGAAGAACACGAAGAATTGACCACAAGGAATGACTGGATGGTGAGATAGCGAGGGACACTTGAGAGAGTGAAAGAGCCCTGCGCGGAAAGGTGGTCGTGAGAAGACAAAGAAGTCGAGTCGGAGTCAGAGTCAGGACAGGACAGGACGAAAGCAGAATAGAAACGAAGCCGTTTGAGAACGGAAGAAAGAAAGGTGGGTTCGGGTGACGACAACTGCCAAAGGGAGAGAAAGTAAGTAAGCAAGCAAAGCGTTCAATTGAAATGAAATGAGATGAGACGAAGTAAGGAATGAAGTGGACGGGGACCTGGTAAGATTGCACTGAGGTCAGAAAGAATGTAATGCAATGCAAACGCTCGCTCTGTCGTGGGAGGGAGCAACAAGCTGAAGAAGTAGAATAGGGTAATAATAATAATAATACTTCAGGCACAAGCAAGCTTGGTCCAGTGCTGTTACAGACAAGGGCGACCCAGCTCGATGGGTATCAGATCCTTCCAGGGGATGAACTAGCTTTACATAGACACGAGGGAGCCCTAGAAATAGCATAGATGGAAGCTTTCTGCCGGTCTAGGTCTGCCAATTGGATGCATGTTGGTTGTTTCTTCGCCCTCCGCCCTTGATTTTCCAACACTCTTTGTACACAAAACGCCTTGTGCATGCATGTGTGTGCCCCTGGCGGCTTGGCCTCCTGCAACACCAGGGACCGGATCCAACATCGAAAACCTGACAAGCACCGCTATCAGCGTCAGTTCCCTCTCTTTTCCCAAAAGGGGGGGCCAATCATCTCCCAAGGGCACAAGCAAGCATAGCAAGATTGCCATTCAGGACTGCGAGAGCGTTGCTAGCCGCGGGGGGTTACTGGATATTCCCCTGGCGCCAGGTACTAGCGCCAACTATCCCAGATTCCTTAGCTCACTTGGCCTGTTTACCGCCCAATAGCCATCTCCCGAGATGGTCTCGCTTGTTTCATCTGACTATAGTACCTTACTTAGGTATTTTCTGTATGTATTGATGTGTACCTGCGGGGACTGAGAGAAAACCACACTTTCTAGTTGTTCTTCTCTGACTCGTCTTGTTAACTTTCCATTACTTCGTTGTGTGTGACTCTGTGAGATAAGGTATGCACCCATGGCGCGAGCGAGATTTCAGCTTCTTGCTCTCTTCTTTGTCCTTTCTCCCCTGCTTTACGTTACAGTCCTCTAGCGACTTGGCCCTTTCGGGGCTGGTACATCTATCTCAAACCTTATGCGGTTTGATACACGGTGACTAGCAATGTTAGATTTTCTCTGACAGATACGAGACTGACACATTGGCGGAACACAACAGATCAGACGCAGACATAAATTATGCCCAGTGCAGTGCGCTTCACGAGGAGAGCCCGCTTGCATTGACCAGAGGAAGCTGAGCTGCAGAAAGGAAACAACTCAACAAAGAGCGCCATTTATGCAACCCACTTCAGAACTCGTGACTTTTATTGGGATGTGCAAGCTGCATCCCAGCAAGCCCCAGAACAATGCGAGCAAACCAACCAGGACCGAATACCCAAATCCATGCTAGAGTACGGAAATGCTTCTTTGACAACGCGTCTTGTACGGAATGACCGCCATAGTGCACCCGGCCAGGCTAATGTGGACTGATTACGGACAGAGAGAGGCAGCAACTTGACCCCCATCGTTAACATTGAGCCAGAAGCAAATTCTTGACGACAACCGTAGTGGAAAGCCATCTCAGTCCTTCGTACCTTCTGATGGATGCCATCAACTAATGCCATGCATAGTATGGCGGTCAACAAAGCTAGCTGCGAATCAAAGGCAGTGATTCAATATGGTATGGCGAAGCTGATGCATCACGCGTCTTGCCTCTGCGTCACAGAGGCCGTAGGGACTGGTGCTCCTCTGTCAGATTCTTTTAATAAAGCCGCACATGGCGAAACAACCGCGGCACATCCACCTGTCACTTGTGCGACAATAACCTGGAGGCGGAAGGCCCCAGATCGGCCTCAGGGATTCACCCACGTAGCTTCTGACAATGGTACAAAGGGATCAAAATTGTGCTTCTAGCTCCCTGAACAAGGCCGGTTCAACCTTGATGACATCAGGAACGAAGGGTTTTATGCTTAGACAAACTCCTGAGCCATTTCATTCTGTAGATTTTCTGGACTTTAGATTCAGAGGTTGCCTTTATCTTTGTTTCATCCACAGATTTGTGTGTTTGTGTGTATGCAAAAAGAACTCCCCTGGGGCGCAAGAAGACTTCTGATATTGAATTAAGGTGCTAAAAATATTTAGTCTACACCTACTCTACATTATGTTACGTTTACTTAAGGCTTTTTGTCGCTTCGGATAGAGGTCTAAAGGTTTGTTTCATCCCCTTGCTTCAGTACCTATTCCTC